>JAUNZM010001769.1:0-224062 GCA_033459285.1 Clamator glandarius
AAAACAGCCTTAAAACCCTTAAGTTACTTCGAAAAAAGCCCTTAAAACTCCTTAAACATAAATTAAATTCTCAAAAAAACACCTTAAATTCCTTAAAATCAGCCTTAAAACCTCTTAAATTACTTGGAAAAAAATCCTTAAAAGCCCTTAAATTCCTTAAATAAATTAAATTCTCAAAAAAATACCTTGAATTCCTTAAAAACACACACAAAACTCCTTAAATTCTTTATAAATAACTTGAAGAAATGTTAAATTCTTTCAAAACACCCTTAAAATTCCTTAAATTCCTTAAGGAAAAAAACTTAAACCTCCTAAAAACCCCTTAAATTAAAAAAAAACCATTAAATTGATTTAAAAAAACCCTAAAATTCCCTAAAAACACCCTCCCCTCCTGCTAAAATCCAGGGTAGCCCGCCCCCAATCCACAAAACGAATCAGCATCGTTCTAGAAAACAAAAAAGCACATTTTTTATTCAACTCCCAACCCACAAAAAATTCCCCAAACCCACAAAAAAAAAATAAAATAAAAGGGGAAATTAAAAAAAAAAGGCTCCGGGTTTGATTCTTTTCCCCTTTTCCTCTTTCCGCTCGGAAGCCGCCCTCACAATAAATATACAAAAATAGAATAAATTAGGTTAAAAAACAAAAAGGGGGAGGGAAGGCCGGGAGCTCAGCAAAAAGGGGTCACGAAACACCCAAAACCCGGCAGGGGAGGAATAAATAGAGAGAAAAAAAGCAAAAAGGGACCCGTCGGGGCGCTGAGACTTTTTTGGGAAGATGAAATGTGGAAAAATCAAGAGAAAAACCCCCACGCCCCCCCCCCCAGCTCCAGTTTTGGGGGAGGACGGGGCAGCACCCACTTCGTTCCCCAGCCCCGGGGATCTGATGAGGAATAATAATACTAATCAAGGCCTTAATTGAAGGGGGTTAATGAGTGGGGCGGGGTTCGGGGGCGCCCGCCTGCTCCCGCAGTCCCCGCAGCCCCCGCGCCAGCCGCTTCTGGTGCCCCGGCAGCCGCACACCGAGCCCCCACAGGTCCCTGCGGACACACGGACACACGTCACCCACCAGGAGAAACACAAGGGATCGGGGGACAGCACAGGGATGGGATGGGATGGGGACAGCACGGGGATGGGATGGGGACTCTACGGGAATCGAATGGGGACAGCACGGGGATGGGACGGGGACAGCACGGGGATGGGGTAGGATGGGATGGGATGGGGGCAGCATGGGGACACCATATGGAGAGAATGGGGATGGAATGGAGACTTTATTGGGACAGCAGAGGGACATCATAGGGACAGCATTGGAACAGCGTGGGGTCATCATGGGGAATGAATGGAGAATCTATGGGGACAGCAAGAGGAAAGCTTGGGGATGGAATGGAGACTCTATGGGGCTAGCTTGGGGACGCCACGGGGACACCACAAGGATGGAATGGAGATTCTATAGGGATAGCATGGGGACACCCTAGGGACAGCATGGGGACACTATAGAGGCAGCACAGGAGTGGAATGGAGGCTCTATGGGGACATAGGGACAGCACGGGGATGGGATGGGATGGGATGGGATGGGATGGGATGGGATGGGATGGGATGGGATGGGATGGAGACAGAATGGGGACAGCACAGGGTCAGCTTAGGGACAGCATGGGGACAGGTTGGGAATGGAATAAAGAATCTGTGGGGACAGCATAGGAACAGCATAGGAACAGCATGGGGATGGGATGGAGATTCTATGGGGACAGCTTGGGGACGCCACAGGGACAGCACAGGGATGGAATGAGGACGGAATGGAGACAGCACAGGGACAGCATGGGGATGGAATGGGGACAGCGTAGGGATAGCTTGGGAACAACCATGAGGACAGAATGGAGACTCTATGGGGACAGGACAGGGATGGAATGGGGACAGCATAGGAATGTAATGGAGACTCGATGGGGACAGAATGGGGACACCATAGGGACAGCATGGGGATGGAATGGCAATCCCACAGGGAGAATATGGGGACACCACAGGGACCCCATGGGGATGGTACGAGGATACCATGAAGACACCAAGGGGACAGCATGGGGACACTACAGGGACACAGACTCACTCGCTGGTCATCTGCAGGACCTTCTCGATGGTGCTGTAGCCCGAGGCCATGAAGTTCTCCGTGTACTGGGGCATCCGGATGGACTCCAGCCACTCAGGGACGGAGCGGAAGGGGACGCCCTCGGAGCCGCTGGTGCTGGGCAGGCGGATGGAGACCCTGGGGGGGCAGGAGGGTGAGAAACGGGGTGGGGAGGTTGGGGACAAAGGGCGTGGAGGTGGGAAGGGGCAGCAGGCGCTGCAGAACCAGAATGAGGCACAAAACACAACGCAAAGATGGAAAAAGTATCGGCAAGAGCCCAAAGTGACCTGGTGCTGGACACACCTCGAATCCTGGGGTCAGTTCTGGCCCTTCACTCCAAGAAGGACCTGGAGGGGCTGGAGCGCGTCCGGAGAAGGGAAGGGAGCTGGGAAGGGTCTGGAGAACAGGGGTTGTGGGAGTGGCTGAGGGACCTGGAGGGGTTTATCCTGGAGAAGAGGAGGCTGAGGGGAGAACGCATCGCTCTGTGCAGCTCCTGGAGAGGAGGTTGTGGTGAGGTGGGTGCTGGGCTCTGCTCCCAAGGGACAATGATGGGATGAGACCAGCCCTGGAGCGGTTCAAAACATGTGCAGAGGTGGCACTTGGGGACATGGTTTAGCAGGCATGGCTGATGGTTGGACTGGATGAGCTGAGAGAGCTTTTCCAACCTCATTGATTCCCTCATTCTACAAGTTACAAAAAGCATGGACGCAAAGAAGCGTGTGAGAAGGCAGAGACGTGAAAAGCAATGCAAGGACACAAAGGTCCGAGTCTCAGATGCGAAGAGCAATGCCAGGACACCAAGAAGCCTCCTTGCCCCATCCCAGCGCTCTCCATATCTCACCGGGGGTCGAAATCCGCCATCGCCTTGAGGGAGTCGGGAGCACGGATGAGTTTGTCGAGGATGCTGACGATATCCGCAAACTTGGGGCGCCGGCTGCGGTCCTGCAGCCAGCACTGCATCATCAGCTGGTAGATGGCAGAGGGACAATCGAGGGGCGCGGGGAGGCGGAAGCCCTCATTGATGGCCTTCATCACCTATGAGAAGGAGAAGGTTGAGTGGTGCTCCTCAAAAAAAAAGGTCTCTCGGCAAGAATGCCCCCAAAAATGGCTGGTGGACGAGGGTGGATGCTCACCTCATGGTTTGAGAGCTCCCAGTAGGGTCGCTCGCCGTAGGACATCACCTCCCACATGACGATGCCGTAGCTCCAGACGTCACTGGCAGAGGTGAACTTGCGGTAGGAGATGGCTTCAGGTGCCGTCCAACGGATGGGGATCTTCCCGCCCTATGGAAAGAGGGGGGTCAGCCTTGTGTCCCCCTCAAGACCTCCCCACAATGGCCAAGCCCCCCGCCTCGCTGCCACTTACACTGGTGGTGTAGGTGGCTTCAGGGTCATCTTCCAACACCCTCGAGAGCCCGAAATCGGACACCTTGCACACCAGACTGCTGTTCACCAAGATGTTGCGGGCAGCCAGATCCCGGTGGACATAATTCATGTTGGCCAAGTACTTCATGCCGGCAGCGATGCCTCTCAACATCCCCACCAGCTGGATGACGCCAAATTCCCCCTCTTTTTCCTGGGAAAAGGGGAGAATCTGGCCTCGAACCCACCTCTTGCCCCACCTTGTACTGGTGGCTACTGGTGGTTGCACCACCTGGTAATCCCTGCCTGGGGCAGGACGATGTCACCACGCTTCACCTACCCGCAGGAATTTATCCAATGCGCCGTTCTCCATGTACTCTGTGATGATCATGAAGGGCTTGTCTGGATAAAAAAAAAAGAGTCTAAATGGGTAAATTCTCCCAGCCCCACTCCCCAAAACCCCAAAAAACCCAAGTGAAGACCTCCAAAAAACGTCCAAAACAAAAGAACCCCAAAACTCCTCAACCCTCCCCCAAAAAACACAATCACCCCAACTTCCCACAATCCAAAACCCTCTCCCCCAAACAACCCAACACCCCCAACCCTTCCAGAACTCAACCCTCAACCCCTTCCAATACTGGAAAAAACCAAATAGCTCCCAAACCCCACCCCACCCACTCCCCAGTAACCCAAACCCCAAGCATCGTTGCTCAACATGCTCCGTTTTGGGGTGTTTTATTGGAGGGGACGACATGGACACTCACACTTGGAGACAACCCCTTCCAGGCGGATGATGTTTTGGTGGCAGAACTGGCCCATGATGGTGGCTTCGCTTAAGAAATCCACTCGTTGCTTCTCCGTGTAGCCCACCTTCAAGGTCTTGATGGCCACCGGCACCTCCTTCTTACCACGCTTCAGGGTGCCCTTATAGACCTCCCCAAATTCACCTGCTCAGAAGAAAGGTGGATGCTCAACCCCCGCTGTGGTCCAACTTTGGAGTTTCTTTGAGGTGACGGAGCCACCTGAGGACCTACCAGCGCCAATAACCTTCTGGCGGGTGATGAAGGACGGAGGGATCTCAGTGGTGAACTTGAGCATGGCTTGGTTGGGGTCTTCATAGGTGTGGGGGTCAACGTAGGTCTTGAGGGGCTTCAGCTGGTCTGTGGGGTGCAGGAGGTGGAGTGTCAGCACCCCTGTGACCCCCACCCACCCGGTTGACCCCACCATCCCATCGGTCACCTGACTTGGAGAAGTAGACATCTTCAGCAGACTGGCGTGGCCGTGACCTCCTCTTCCTGCAGAAAATCACAGAATCATGGAATCACCAGGTTGGAGAAGACCCACCGGATCATCAAGTCCAACCAAAAGCAGCGGTTTGCCCCAAAACCCCACCCCTCGCCCCTCTCTGGTGCTGGAAAAAGGGCATTTTGGGAGTTTGGGGTGTTTTTTTGGGGGGTATCTCCTTACCGACGCAGGATGTAGAGAAGAGCAGCCAAGAGCAGGACAACGAAGAGGACACCGATGATGGAGCCGCTGATGACAGCAGCAGATGCCATGGACTCAGCACCTGCAGGACGATTCAGGGGTTTGAGGTGAACCATGTCCCCCACCCCAGACCCCCATCCTGAAGTTCTGTCCCCCCAGCTGGTCCTCACCCTCGGGCAGGGTCTGGAACTCGTGCTGGTGGCTGTAGGCTCCTTGGCCGTCCTGGGTGAGCGCCTGGACACGCACCATGTAGGCGGTGGCAGGGGACAACTTGGGGATGGTGACGGAGGTGCCCTCGCAGCGCAGCACCGAGTAGCTGTTCTCGTCCACCTGGGGACAGCACAGGGTGGAGGTGACACAGGTGGAGGTGACATGGACTGAGGAGGGGAGACACGGATGGACTGGGGGGATGATGTGGGTGGATGAGGTGAAGACAAGGGTGATGTGGAGGAGATGATGTGGATGGGGACATGATGTGGATGGGGACAGGATACGGATGGGGACAGGACAGAGGTGGTGTGGGTGGAGATGACGTGGTTGACACAGCTAGGGGCAAGGGTAGAGGTGATGTGGATAGAAGCAGGTGACATGAATGGATGGAGGTGACATGGGTGGGTGCAAGGATGGAGGTGATGTGGATGGAGGCGACATGGATGGAAAGGTGATGCAGATGGGGAGGTAGATGGATGGAGGTGACATGGATGGGAAGGTGACGTGGTTGGGAAGTTGACAGGTGACATGGATGGGTGCAAGGATGGAGGTGACGTGGATGGAGGTGATGTGGATGGGAAGCTGATGCAGATAGGGAGGTGACATGGATGGAGATGACACAGATGGGTGCAAGGGTGGAGGTGACGTGGATGGAGTAGACATGGATGGGGATAAGGATGGAGATGACATGGATGGAGGTGACACGGATGGGAGGATGGATTTTGGGGTGTGGGGCTGAAACCACGACAGGGGACAGACCTTCTTGCTGTAGGTGACTTCGTACTTCCAGACCCGACTCTGCTGCCGTGCCGGCACCGTCCAGGAGAGGCTCAAGCTGGTGGCCGTCCTTCCATCCATGCTCACAGACGTCACCCGGGGCGGCTCTGCCATGGGGACGGGGACGTCAGAGGTGTCCCCGCGAGGAGAGGAGGTGTCCCCACGGGGACAGTAGCCGTGGGAGATGTTGGTGGCCCCTTACCCGTCTGGTTGACACTGACGGTGGTGGTGGCCACGCTGCGCTGGGGGCTGTAGGGTGACACCCCGTTGCGGGCTTCCACAGAGAAGGTGTAGTTGACGTGTGGCTCCAGGTCAGTGATGGTGACAGCTGTGGCCACCAGCCCGCGGGGGGGCTGCGAGTAGCGGATGCCCCCGTCGCAGGGACGGCACTCGCCGCTCTCGGGCCAGCACTGCTCGCAGCTGACGCTGTAGGTGATGTCCTCGCGCCCACCTGTGTCGGCGGGGGGACCCCAGCGCAGCTGCACTGATGCCCCCAGCCCCATGGCCGTCACACCCTGGGGAGGAGATGGGGGGCCTGGGGGGGATGCGGATGGGAGAGGTCACTTTGTGCCTCAGTTTCCCCCTCCCCAAGTCACTCTGTGCCTCAGTTTCCCCCTCTGAACTCCTGCTGTGCCTCAGTTTCCCCCTCTGAATGCCCTCTGTGCCTCAGTTTCCCCTTCCCAAGTCACTTTCTGCCTCAGTTTGCCCTCCTCAAGTCACCTTGTGTCTCAGTTTCCCCCTCCCCAAGCCCCTCTGTGCCTCAGTTTCCCACTCCCAAGTCCCTCTGTGCCTCAGTTTCCCCCCGTCAAGTCGCTTTGTGCCTCAGTTTCCCCCTCCCCAAGCCCCTCTGTGCCTCAGTTTCCCCTCCAAGTCCCTCTGTGCCTCAGCTTCCCCTCCCCAAGTTGCTTTCTCCCTCAGTTTCCCCTCCCCAAGTCCCCCTGTGCCTCAGTTTCCCCCCTAGTCCCTCTGTGCCTCAGTTTCCCCGCGGTCACTCACGGGTGCAGGGTGCGTCCGGGAGGTCCTCGGGGGCGCGGAAGAATCCATCCTGGCAGGGGCAGGTGGTGGCCGCAGGTGGTGAGGGCAGCGTGTGGGGTGGGCAGGGCCGGCAGGCGTCCCGCGACACCTCTGCCTTGAACGAGCCGGGGGGGCAGCCTGGGGGGGGGCAGAGGAAGCAATGAGACCCCAAGATTATCGGTCAGCGTCCCCCCACCCCCAGCTGAGATCCTGCACACTCGCTGCACCAGTGACAGTCAAGGCGCCCCTAAAGTCATGTCCCCACTCTGCTGAGCCCCAGCACACTTGCTGCACCAGTGACACTTGAGGTGTCCCTAAAGCCACGTCCCCCCACCCAAGCTGAGGCCCAGCACACTCACTGCACCAGTGATGCTCAAAGCACCCACATAGCCACGTCATCCTCCAGCTGAGCCCTAACATGCTCACTGCGCCAGTGACACACGAGACACTCGTGAAGCCACGTCCCCCTCAGCTGAGCCCCAGCAAACTCACTGCACCGGTGACACTCGAAGCATCATGAAGCCACATCCCCCCCAGCTGAGCTCCAGCACACTCGCTGCACCAGTGATGCTCAAGGTGCCCCTAAAGCCATGTCACCCCCCAGCTGAGCCCCAATACACTCACTGCACCAGTGACACTCAAGATGCCCATGAAGCCTCATCCTCCAACCCCAGCTGAGCCCTAACACACTCACTGCACCAGTGACACTTGAAGTGTCACCCCCCAGCTGAGTCCCAGCACGCTCACTGCACCAGTGACACTTGAGGTGTCCCTAAAGCCATGTGTCACCTCCCACTGAGCCCCAGCACATTTGCTGCACCAGTGACACTTGAGGTGCCCATGAAGCCTCATCCTCCAACCCCAGCTGAGTCCCAGCAAACTTGCTGCATTGGTGACACCTGAAGCACCCATAAAGCCACCTTTCCCCAACTAAGCTGAGCCCCAGCACAGTCACTGCACCAGTGGCACTCAAAGCACCCATGAAGCCATGTCCCTCCCTCAGCTGAGCTCCAGCACACTCGCTGCACCTGTGATGCTTCAGGTGCCCCTAAAAACACGTGTCCCCCCTCAGCTGAGCCCCAGCACGCTTACTGCACCAGTGATGCTCAAGGTGTTCGTGAAGCCACATCCCCATGCAGCTGAGCCCTAACACGCTCACTACACCAGTGACACTTGAAGCACCATGAAGCCCTGTCCCCTCTGGGATGGCTCCGGATGGGCTGTGAGGTCCCCACCTTGGCATGTGTCCCCCACTTTCTCGTAGCCAGCCCGGCACAGACACTCTCCGATGGGCACGAGCCACTCTCCATCGCCATTGCAGTGCAGCGCGGGTGCCCGCTCGGCCACCGCATCCTCCACACACGTTCCCCGCACCTCGGCCAGCGCCTGCGCGTCCACGCCAGCCACAGTCTCGGGGAAGCGCGCCAAGCCTCGCAGCACGGCCGGACACCGCTGGTAGAAGATCCGCACCGAGAGCAGTGCCACGCACGCCCCCACGTCCTGGAACGCCAGGTAGAAACCTTTCCTCCGAAGAGGTCCCACCGAGCGGACCTCAACGTTGAGCTTGACGTTGCGAGAGGCGAAATCCTCCTGAACGGTGACCTCATCGGGGGCGATGGTGTCGATCTTCTTGAATTGCCTCTTCTGGAAGTTGGTGCCGTAATCCACGTCAGATTCGGCGTAGTACAGGTTGAAAGTCTCCTTGCAGGAGCCACCGCCAGCGCTGGGGAAGCTGTTGCAGTCGCGGACAGTGAATTGGAGCTCGATGAAGATGCGCTGGGCCGCCCCACGGTAAATCCAGTTGGTGCGCAGCCAGTTGTCCTGCTCACCCTCCAGCACGTTGCACACCGAGTAGATGTAGATCAAGGAGTCGTTGAAGACGTTCTGCAGGAGGTCCCACTGCCCACCCGAGAGGAACAGTGGTCAGCGGGGAAACTGAGGCACGAGTGCACTGCTCCTCATTCCCATGGATGTGCTTGTCTTCATCGCCAGGGGGGTCCCCATCACCATTCCCATAGAGGGCACTATGTCCATGGAAGTTCTAGTCCCCGTCTCCAGCTCCATGTCGGACCCCAACCCCATGGAAGTTCCAGTCCCCATCTCCACCGAGGTCCCCATTCCCATGGAGATCTCCACGGATACCCCCATCCCCATAGGTGTTCCCATCCCCAAGGTCGCCCCCATCCTCACATGAGGTCCCCATTCCCGCAAGGTTCCATCTCCAACTCCATGGAGGTCCCTATTTCTGTGGAAGTTCAGTCCTTATCTCCATGGATGTCCCCAAAACCATGGAGGTCCTCAGTGATGCCCCCATGCCCATTCCCATGGGTGTCCCTCTCCCCAAGGATGCTCTCATCCCCACACGTGTCTCCATCCCCAAGGTTGCCCCCAACCCCACACATGCCTCCATCCCTAAGGATGCACCTATCCCCACATGAGGCTCCCATTCCCATAAGATCCCATCTCCAGCTACATGGAGGTCCCTGCTTCTATGGAAGTTCAGTCCCTATCTCCATGGAGGTCCCCAACTTGAGGTCCCCAGGTGCTCACCCCTTTGCCATAGGGATGCGTGAGCCATCCCAGCTCCCCCTGCGCCTTGGCGAAATCCAGCAGGACAACTGTGGGGAGAGGAGAGGGGACATTAGCAGGGTGCGTGCATAGCCTGGGAGATCCCACCAGGACCTACAGATGATTCCAGGACATGCAGATGCCACCAAGACACTCAGATGCCTCTTGGACCTCTGGATGGCCCTGGGACCCATGGACATCCCCCAGGACCCACTGATATTCCTAGGACCTGCAGCTGTCCCTGAGACCTGTGGATGTTCCTAGGATCGACAGATATCCATGGGACCTGTGGATGCCCCTGAGGACCCATGTGTATATCCCTGGGACCCACAGAATGTCCCCCAGGACCCATGGTTGACCCTAGGACCCATAGCTGTCCCTGGAGCCCATGGATGCCCCTGGGACCCATGTGTATATCCCCAGGACCTACAGATGTCCCCCAGGATCCATAGATGCCCATGGGACCCATAGGTGTCCCACAGATGTCCTTGGGACCCATGGGTATATCTGTGGGACCTACGGATGTCCCCCAGGACCCATGGATGTCCCTCAGGACCCACGGACACCCCCAGTCCCACCAGCTCCCCCGGGCCCTCCACAAGCAGATCCCCAGGAAGCCCTCAGAGCCGGGAGCCGCACTGCGCGGTGCCGAGCGCGGGCAGACGTGTGGTGGCTCGCCTGGCGAGGGCGGTGGCCGGATCCTGCGCCCGGGAGAGGAAGGGAAGGCTGGGAGGGAAGCAGTGACGGGGGGTGGCCCCCCCTGGTGAATCACCCCCCAGGAATGCGCCCGGGTTCACGTCCCGAGGGGTGGGGTGGGCCAGGCTGGGGCTCGGATCCCCCCTCGCCCCCAGCGTTCTCTGCTGAGAACGGGACAACTCGTGACAGGCCAAAGAGGGTGAAGTCTAGGGACGTGGAGAACCTGGTTTGGAGAGGACACGTGGTTGTGTTCCCACTGCCCTCGCCGAGGCCAGGGCAGGAAGGATGCCGGGGCGGATATCCCGGCTTTCCTGCCCCTGGAATTCCCCCCATGCGGAGCCACATAGCGGAAAGCTGGCAGGAGGCCAGCAGGGAGCTGAGTTGGTGGGTTCTCTGCAGGGTGTCCTCTCCTCGTTCCCACCCCGGGCTGAGTCAGGCTGGAAACCCGCGGCTGCGGCTGTTGAGTCAAGGGGTGCAGCTCCTCGGGGCCTCCCCTTGCCGGGGGACACCGGCCCCCTTGCCACTGCCCTCTCCATCGCCCACACAGACATCAACACCACCAGCTTCTTCACCGTCACCAGCAGAACCATCACCAACACTGTCATCTCCATTGCTACCAGCTCCTCCATCACCACCAACACAACCATCACCACCACCATCTCCACCACCACCACCAAAACTATTGCCACCAATACAACCATTGTCACCACCATCATCTCCATTGCCACCAATACAACCATTGCCACCAGCACAATCATCTCCACCCACCACCAACACAATCACCACCATCACCTCCACCCCTGGCCGCATCCCTGTCCCCATCCAGCTGCATTTTCGCCCCCATCGCTGTCCCACCCTCATCCCATTCCAACCCCCATTCCCATCTCAGTCCCCATCCCTGCCCCATTCCCATCACAAACCCAATCCTGTCCCTGTCCCCATCCCAATCTTAATTCCAATCCCCAAATGAACCTCAATCTGAATCCAAATCCTGATCTGAATCACAGTCCTAATCCCATCCTCATCCCTTTCTGAAGCCCACTCCCTAGCCCATTCCCAATCCCAATCCCCAATCCTCAATCTCTTTCTGAATCCCATCCCTGTCCCAATACCATCCCTATCCCAATCCCATTCCCAATCTTATTCCACATCCCATGTCCAATCCCTTCCCCATCCCATTTCCAATCCCATTCCCACCCCCAATCCGACCCTGAATCAATCCCATTCCCACCCCCAATCCCATCCCCAATCCCCATCTCCATCCCAATCTCATTCCCAATCTTATTCCACATCCCATGTCCAATCCCTTCCCTATCCCATTTCCAATCCCATTCTCACCCCCAATCCCACCCTGAATCAATCCCATTCCCACCCCCAATCCCAATCCCATCCCCAATCCCCATCTCCATCCCAATCCCATTCCCATCCCATCCCCATCCTTCCTTTCCCCCAAATCAATGCAAATGCCCACACACTGTGCTGCCGCCCCAGCACCAAACCCCTTATTTCCAGTTCTAGGACTGATTCAGGGCTCATTATTTTGGTTATTTTTTGTCTTATTTTTGAGGGTTTCATCCCATTTTTATACTCAGTGGGATTTTCCACACACCTCCCGCCGATTTGTTCGCATTCAGGGACAGACCCTCCCCACAAAAATCGACAAATCCCACCTTCCCAGGGAGATTTTAGAAACTTAATTATGAAAAAAATTAAATACACCTATGAAAAGAAGTTACTCTCCCCCTTTCTCCCCACCACGACCCGCCCGGGCGGAGCGCTGCTTGTTTTTGGGGTTTTCCTGGCAGCCCGGGTGCTCCCGTGGGAAACGCTTCGCTTTGGGCCCAATTCTCCTCTTTTAGGGGATTTTCCTCGTCACCCCCGGCTTGGGGCGTCCCGAAACCCCTGGTCCCCCCACCTCGTCGCCTTCCTCCTCCCCCCACTTAGATTTTTCCTCCCTATTTTAGCTTCTTTCCCCTTACGTTTTGCTTCCTCTCCATTACAGCCCCCCCATTTTACCTTCCCCCCCATTTTATCCTCCTCCAGTTTCACCTCCTTCCCCCCCTTTTAACTTCCCACTCTCTTTTTAACTTTTCTCCATCTCCTTTTTAACTTTTCCCACCCTCTTTTTAACATTTCTCCCCCTCCTTTCTATCTTCCCCTCCTATTTTTTGACTTTTTCCCTTCCCATTTAACTTTCCTCTCCCGGTTTTAACTTCCATCCTCTTTTTAACTTCATCCCCTCTTTCTTTAACTTCCCCCCTTCCTTTAACCTTTTTCCCTCTCCTTCTTAAACTTCCCCCCCTCCTTCTTTAAATTCTTCCCTTTCCTTAACTGCCCCCTTCTTTAACTTTTCCCCCCTCCTTCTTTAACTTTTCCCCTCTCCTTTTTCTTCCCCCTCCTTTAACTTCCCCTCCTCTTTCAACTTTTCTCCCCCTCTTTTTCTAACTTCCCTCCTTTTTAACTTCTCTCTTAACTTCCCCCTTTTGCCTTCCTCCCCTCATTTTCACCTTTTCCTCCTCATTTTTACCTTCCTCCCCTCATTTTTACCTTTTCCCCCCTCATTTTTACCATTCCTCCCCTCATTTTCACCTTTTCCCCCTCATTTTTACCTTCTTCCCCTCATTTTTACCTTTTCCCCCTCATTTTTTACCTTTACCCCTTCATTTTTTTACCTTTTCTCCCCTCATTTTCACCTTCCTCCCCTCATTTTTACCTTTCCCCCCCTCATTTTCACCTTTTCCCCCTCATTTTTACCATTCCTCCCCTCATTTTCACCTTTTCCCCCTCATTTTTACCTTTCCCCCCCTCATTTTCACCTTTTCCCCCTCATTTTTACCTTCTTCCCCTCATTTTTACCTTTTCCCCCTCATTTTTTTACCTTTTCCCCCCTCATTTTCACCTTTCCTCCCCTCATTTTTTACCTTCCCCCCCCATTTTTTACCTTTTCCCCCCTCATTTCCACCTTCCTCCCCTCATTTTTACCATTTTCCCCCTCATTTTCACCTTTCCTCCCCTCATTTTCACCTTCCCCTCCTCTTTTTTTACCTTTCCCCCCTCATTTTTACCTTTTTCCCCCTCATTTTTTACCTTCCTCCACTCATTTTTACCTTTTCCCCCTCATTTTTACCTTTTCCCCCCTCATTTTCACCTTTCTCCCCTCATTTTTACCTTCCCCCCCTCATTTTTACCTTCCCCCCCATTTTTTACCTTTTCCCCCTCATTTTTACCTTTCCCCCCTCATTTTCACCTTTTCCCCCTCATTTTCACCTTCCTCCCCTCATTTTCACCTTCCCCTCCTCTTTTTTTACCTTTTTCCCCCTCATTTTCACCTTTCTCCCCCGATTTTTACCTTTCCCCCCTCATTTTCACCTTCCCCCCCTCATTTTCACCTTTCACCCCCTCCTTCTTTAACTTCCCCCTCTCTTTTTTAACTTTTCCCCCTTTTTTTCTGACTTTCCCCCCACTTTTAACCCTCCCCCCCCCCCCCCCCCCCGCGTTAACCCCTTCCCCCCCGCGCCGCTCACCGCGCTCAGCCCGGGGGGTGCTGAGGAGGCCTCCGATGATGATGATGACGACGGTGATGAAGACGATGAATCTGAACCCCGAACCTCGCGGGGCGCCCCCCACCATGGCCGCTCCGCTCCCCAGCCCCGCCGGGGCCGCCCGCCCTTAAAGGGCCGCCCAGTCCGGACCAGTGCGGGACTGGGAGGGGCCGGGGAGGGGAGAGGGGGGCGGGGCCGAGGCAGGGAGCGGCCCCCCAAGCCCGGATCGAGCCCCCCACAACCCCCCACAACCCCCAGCACCGTGTGCGGGGAGCAGGATCGCTGTGATGTGCCCCCCACCCCCGCTCCGGCGCCGAAGGGGTTAAACGCCCCCCCCCCCCCCCCCCCCCCCCTTCATTCATGAAGATCGTGGGAAGGGGCGGGGCTGGGGGCACTGGGAGGGACTGGGAGGCACTGGGAGGGACTTGCGGGCTCTGGGGACACGGGGAGCACTAGGGAGAACTGGGGGTACTGGGAGGAACTGGGGGGTATTGCGGGTACTAGGGGCACTGGGAGCACTGGGGACACTGAGGGGTACTGGGGGCTCTGGAGGAACTGGGGATACTGGGAGCACTGGGGGGCTCTGAAGGGTACTGGGAGCACTGGGGAGATCTGGGAGCACTTGGAGGGACTGGGGGCCCCGGGGAGAACTGGGGGGGGACTGGTGGCACTGGGAGCTCCATCTGTCCGTCCCTCTGTCAGTCTGTCCCCCTGGTCTGGGGGGGCGATGCTCGGACCCCCTTTTTTCCCCCACCCAGACCAGAAATCGCCTTTTTCCAGCACAAAACCAGCAGCAGGTTCCCAGCGCCGCAGGGGAGGGAGCCTGCACCCAGCACCCCAAAATCACTATGATCCCAGCCCCCCAAATCCCCCAGCCCCCCCAAATCACTATGATCCCAGCCCCCCAAATCCCCCAGCCCCCCCAAATCCCCATAATCCCAGCCCCCCAAATCCCCCAACCCCCCTAAATCTCCACAATCCCAGTCCCCCAAATCCCCCAGTGCCCCCAAATCCCCATGATCCCAGCCCCCCAAATCCCCCAGCCCCCCCAAATCCCCATAATCCCAGCCCCCCAAATCCCCAGCCCCCCGAAATCCCCATAATCCCAGCCCCCCAAATCCCCCAGCCCCCCAAATCCCCACAATCCCAGCCCCCCAAATCCCCCAACCCCCCAAAATCTCCACAATCCCAGTCCCCCAAATCCCCCAGTGCCCCCAAATCCCCATGATCCCAGCCCCCCAAATCCCCATCATCCCTGTCTCCCAAATCCCAGGTCCCCTAGACCCTCATGGTCCCAGCCCCCAAAATCCCACAGCCCTCCAAGTCCCCACAATCCCAGTCCCCCAAATCCCAGCACCCTCCAAATCCCCATGATCCCAGCCCCACAAATTCCAGCCCCTCCAGACTCTCATGGTCCCAGCCCCCAAATCCCAGCACCCTCCAAATCCCCATGATCCCAGCCCCAAATCCCACAGACCCCCCAGATCGCCATGATCCCAGCACCCCCACAAATCCCAGCCCTCTAAATCCCCATAATCCCCGTCCTCCCAAACCCCGAGCCCCCTAAATTCCCACAATCCCAACCCCAAAAACTCCCAGCCCTCCAATGATCCCAGCCCCCAAATCCCCTGCACCCCAAGTCCCAGCCCCCCCCAAATCCCAACCCCCCCCAAATCCCAACCCACCAAATCCCCATGATCTCAGCCCCCGAAATCCCCTTGATCCCCAAATTCCCACGATCCCAGCCCCCCAAATCCCTAGCATCCCCCCCGAAATCAGACGAATCCTGGCACCCAAAGTTCTTTTTGGTGGAAAACCATGGATTTTGCTCCAGAAGCAGCAGGAGGCCTGAGGCCGGGGTGAGGGCCCCTCCCCAGCCCCCCAAGAAGGGGGCTCAGTCCCGTGGGGACCCCTCAGCGAGGCCGGCACAGACCTGGTCGCGGTGCCAGAGCTGCTCGGCCAGGGCGTCGAGAATCGGGGCGACCCTGGCCAGCCCCCCGCGCTCCCCACCAGCCCCCGGCCTGCTGCTCGCCCGCAGCACCCGCACCCCCTGCACCCCCTCAAACGCTGCCACCGCCGCCTCTGGCACTGCCGCCTGTGCGGACAGGTCGAATCTGGGGGGACACGGCGTCAAGGGAGACAGCGACACCCCAAAAAATTTCCCCCCCGAGCCCCAGGAAAGTGAGAGCAAGTCACTGCTCCATCAGCATAACAAGGTGTGCTCCGTCTCAGCCTGATGAGGGGGTGAGCGGATGGGGTTAACCCGCTTTGGGGGAGACAAATCCAGTTGGGGGGGAGCCTCACATGCCTGGGGAGACACTGACACCCCAAAAAGTTACTCCCCAAGAGGAGAAATCCCCTTAAAAATAAGTGGGCGCTGTGAATCCATCGCTGTAATGAAGTGTGTGTGGTCTCAGCCTGCTTAGATGTTGAGTGATAGGTGAATAAACCCACTTGTGGGGTGTCACACAGATGTGGGGAGGCACAGGCACCCCAAAAAATCACCTCGGAAGGGATAAAACCCCTTAAAATAGGCATGCGCTGTGAATCCATTGGTGAGATGAAGCGTGTGCGTTCTCAGCCGACCGAGATGCCAAGAGGTGCAAAATATTGGGGTGCTAGCCTGCCTGTGGGGGCACAAACCCGCTTGGGGGGGGGTCACACAGGCATGGGAGACACTGACACCCCAAAAAATCCTCCCCAGGGAGAGGAAACTCTTCTAAAAATACATAGATGCTGTAATTCCATCCGTGTAACGAAGTTGGCGTGTGCTCAGCCTGCTGAGATGCCAAGTGATGCAAAATACGGGGGTGCAAACCCACTTGTGGGAGTGTCACACAGCCATGGGAGACACTGACACCCCAAAACATCACCCTGAGGTGGGGGGGGGGGGCGTCAAGACCCCCTGAAAATAAGCAGATGCTGCAAATCCATTGGTGTGATGAAGTGTGCGCGTTCTCAGCCCACTGAGGGGCCATGTGGGGTGAAAGATGGGGCTGCAAACCCACTCGGGGGGGTGGGACATGGTCAAGGGAGACACCAACACCCCAAAAAGGCATCAAAAAATTGCCCCAAAAGGGAAGAAACCCCCCTAAAAATAAGTGAATCCACCCATGTGATGAAGTGTGCACGTTCTCAGCCTACTGAGATACCAAATGGTGCGGAACAGAGTGGTGCAAACTCTCCTTGCTGGGGGTACAGACCCGCTTGGGGCACCCCGAGAAGGATACTTGGTGCCGATGACGATCTTAACGAGGTTTTCTTCGTCAGGCCCTACCACTCGGCTCATCTGGGCCGGCAGCTCCTCGAAGGATGAGCGGTCGGTGAAGGAGAAGAGGAAGAGGACGGCGTCGGCTTCTTCCTTACAAGCCTGGCAGGGGGGCAGCCACCATCAAGGGGAGTTTGATGCCCCCGTATTTTTGTGGGTGTCCCCCCCCCCCCCCAAAATAAACTCACGGGCAGGAGATGCTCGAATTTCCTCAACGCTCCGTCCCCGCAGTCCCAAAAGTGGAGCTGGAAGATGACGGGGCGGCCGGTAGCTCGCAGCTTGGCTGGCCAGTAGACGGTGGTGGCTTCTAGACCTGGGGGGGACAGATAGATGGACAGTCACCCCCCCAAGGGGGAAAATGGGGTCCCCCCAACCCCGTGTCCTCACCCAGGGTCTCGTGGTGGGTGCTGGGTGCGGGGGTCCCGGCAAGTGTGGCCACCAAAGCCGTTTTGCCGACGCCGCTCTTGCCGGAGACGAAGAGTTTGTAGGGGACGAAGGGGACGGCGAGGGAGGGGGGCAGCGTGGGGCGCTCCAGCAGGCCTGGGGGGGTAGAGGGGTTTTTGGGGGGCATGGGGGACACTGGGAGCACTGGGGAGCACTGGAGGCACTGGGGGGAAGTGGGGGTACTGGGGAGAACTGGGGTGTGCTGGGAGGGACCGGGGAGCACTGGGGTCTACTGGGGGCTCTGGGAGGGACTGGGAGAACTGGGAGGGGACTAGGGGTACTGGGGAGAACTAGGGGGGACTGGGGGCACTGGGGACACTGGGAGGGACTGGGAGCATTGAGGTGTACTGAGGGGCACTGGGAGGCCTGGGGAGCACTTGGATCACAGGGATACTGGGGACACTGGGGACTCTGGGAGGGACTGGGGGGCATTGGGGAGAACTGTGGGAGGACTGGGGACACTGGGGAGAACCAGGGGGCACTGGGGAGCACTGGGATCATGGGGCTACTGAGAGCAATGGGGACACTGGGAGGGACTGGGAGCACTGGGGACTACTGAGGGGCACTGGGGGGACGGGCAGGCATTGGGAGCACTGGGGGTACTAGGGAGAACTGGGGATACTGGGGGGCACTGGGGAGAACTAGGGGCACTGGGAGCACTGGGGTCAGTGGGGGCTCTGAGAGGTACTGGGGGCATTGGGGGCACTGGGGAGAACCAGGGATACTGGGGGGCACTGGGAGTACTGGGAGCACTGGGGAGAACTGGGGATACTGGGGGCCACTGGGGAGAACTTGGAGAGACTGGAGAGAACAGCGGATACTGGGGGGCACTGGGGAGAACTGGGGGGCACTGGGAGGGACTGGGGAGCACTGGTCAGCCCCCCCAAAGCCCCCTCCCTCCCCGGGATTCTCACCGAAGACGCGGCGCTGGTTCTTGCGGAGGATGGAGGCCAAGTAGGGGCGGCCGGGGGGGGACAGGAGCCACCCCTGCTCCAGCACTGCCCCCCCCTCACTCATGGCCCCACACCCCGGGGGGCAGCAGAGCCCCCCTTGCCCTGGGGGGTCACTGCGGGAGGGCAGGGGAGGCCTTCAGAGCCCCCAGAATGGGATCCGGCACCTGCCGGGGGCCTTGACCCCCCATGGGGTCCTTGACCCCCCTATGGGTCCATTTACAGCCCCTCCATAGGTCCCTGACACCTCCCCATAGGTCTCTGCCCCCCTCATAGACCCCTTTACTCCCCTCATAGGTCCCTGACGCCTCCCCATAGGTCTCTGCCCCTCCCATAGTCCCCTTTACCCCCCCAATAGGTCCCTGACCCCTCCCCATAGGTCTCTGCCCCCCCCATAGTCCCCTTTACCCCCCCAATAGGTCCCTGACCCCTCCCCACAGGTCTCTGCTCCCCCCTTAGTTCCCTTTACCCTCCCCCAAAGGTCCCTTTACCCCTCAATATGTCCCTTTACCCCCCTATACGTCCCTTTATACCCCTTAAACATCCCTTTACTCCCCCCCCAGTTCCCTTTACCCCCTCCCCATAGGTCCCTTTACCTCCCTCGGGCAGGGGGCGTGTCCTCTGATGCCCCGCCCCCCGCGCGTGCGCGGGAAATGCCATAGGGGATGGGGAACTATAGGGGATTGGGGAGGGTCCTATAGGGGATGGGGAACTATAGGGGATTGGGGAGGGTCCTATAGGGGAATGGGGAGGGTCCTATAGGGGATTGGGGAGGGTCCTATAGGGGAATGGGGAGGGTCCTATAGGGGATGGGGAACTATAGGGGATTGGGGAGGGTCCTATAGGGGATTGGGGAGGGTCCTATAGGGGAATGGGGAGGGTCCTATAGGGGATTGGGGAGGGTCCTATAGGGGATTGGAGAGGGTCCTATAGGGGATTGGGGAGGGTCCTATAGGGGATTGGGGAGGGTCCTATAGGGGATTGGAGAGGGTCCTATAGGGGATTGGAGAGGGTCCTATAGGGGATTGGGGAGGGTCCTATAGGGGATTGGAGAGGGTCCTATAGGGGATTGGGGAGGGTCCTATAGGGGATTGGAGAGGGTCCTATAGGGGATTGGGGAGGGTCCTATAGGGGATTGGAGAGGGTCCTATAGGGGATTGGAGAGGGTCCTATAGGGGATTGGGGAGGGTCCTATAGGGGATTGGGGAGGGTCCTATAGAGCATAGGGGGGCTCTAGAGCATACAGGGACTATAGGGAGTAGGCAGGTCCTGTAGGGTATGGGAGGGCCCTATAGGGCATGAGGGAGCTATAGGGGATGGGGAGGGTCCTATAGGGCATGGGGGGGATTCTATAGGGTGCCTGGGGGGGTGTCCTATAGGGTGCCTGGGGGGGTGTCCTATAGGGTATGGGAGTGCTATAAGGAGTGCGGGGGGAGTCTGTAGGGGCATGGAGGGGTTATATAGGGCATGGGGAAGGGGCTATAGGGAGTGTGTGGAGGGGTCCTATAGGGAATGAAGGGGCTATAGTGAGTAGGGGGAGGCTGTAGAGGATGGGGGGATCCTATAGGGCATGGGGGGCACCTATAGGGCTCAGAAGACCCAGACCCTCTCAGGTATAGGGGGTGGCACTATAGGATATGCAAGAACTGGACCCCTTGGGGGAAGGGGCAATGGCCCTATAGGGCATAGAGGGGGTCCTATAGATCCTGGAGGCAGCCCTATAGGATGGGGGGGCAGCTCCATAGAGAACAGGGGTCCTATAGGGTGTGGGTCGGTCCTATAAGGCATGAGGGAGACAGAGCTATAGTGTGTGTGTGACCTATAGAGCATGGAGGGGTCCTATAGGGGCTATAGGGAGTGGGGGGAAGCTGTAGGACATGCGTGGATCCTATAGGGTATGCGGGGGTCCTATAGGGATTGAGGGGGCGGCCCTATTGGGCATGGGAGACCTGGAATTTATAGGCTATAGAAGGTGGCCCTATAGGGAGAGTAAATGTGGTCCTATAGGCTATGGGGGTCATATAGGGCATGGAGGGGGGAACAGTAGGGTATGTAGGGGGCCTATAAGGGCATGGGGGGCTATAGGGGATGGAGGACTGTAGGAGATGGAGGGGGTCATATAGGGCATGGGGGGCTCCTATAGGGGATGGAGTCCTATAAGGGATGCTGGTCCTATACGGACTGTGTGTGTGGTCCTATAGGGGTTTGGGGTGTTCTATAGGGATTGAGGGAGTGGCCCTATAGGGCATGGGAGACCCCATAGCGTACGGAGTGCGGTCCTATAGGGAGCATGTGTGTGGCTGGTCTGATGCGATTGAGGGGGGAGAGTCCTATAGGCAATGGTAGAGTGGCCCTATAGGGCATGAGGGGGGTCCCATAGGGCATGGGGAGGGCTATAGGGGCTGGGGAAGTGACACTATAGAGTATGGGAGAGTCCTACAGTGCATGGGGGGACTATTAGGTATGGGGGAGACACATAGGGTCCCATAGGGGTTGGGGGGCTCCTGTAGAGCATGGGGTGGTCCTATAGGGAGTGTGTGTGGGCATGGGATGGGGGGGGGGCTGTCCTATAAGCCATGAGATGGGGGGATATAGAGGCTGAGGGCATCCTATAGGGCACTGGGGGGGGCCTATAGAGGATGGGGGTCCTATAGGGCATGGAGGGCAGCCCTATAGGGAGTGCATGTGTGGTCCTGTAGGGCATGGGGGCCCCTATAGGGGTGACCCTACGGGCTATAGGAGACTCCTCCCCCTTTTTCCCCCCCTCGAAGACCCCAAATCCCCCCTTTCAGCCCCAAACTGGGGGGCGACACCCCCCCCAAAAGCACCAACCACGGCTTCGTTCACTTTTTATTTGTTAAACTGCTAAAAATTCATCCCGGGGGGAACTCGGGAAATTCTCCCCCACAGCCTCGCGCCGGCACCGCAATGGGGACGCTTCGAGAGATTTTTGGGGCTATTTTGTGGGGTTTTGGGGCCGGTTCGTGAGATTTTGGGGCTGGTTTGTGGGGTTTTGGGAGCAAGAAGCGTTAGTTTGGCCCCATTTGTGTTGTTTTGGGACCAGCTGGAGGGATTTTGGGATTATTTTGTGGGGTTTTGGGACTGATTAGGATCATTTTGGGATGGGTTAGTGGGGTTTTGGGACCAGTTTAAGGGATTCTGGGATCAGGTAGAGTTAATTTGGACTGGTTAGCGTTATTCTGGGACAAGTTAGTGGGATTTCAGGACAGGTTAGTGGGACTTTGAGACCAGGTAGAGTTATTTTAGCCTGATTAGTGTTATTTTGGGACCGGTTTGTAGGATTTGGTGACTGGTTAGTAGGATTTTGGAACTGGTTAGTGAGATTTGGGGTTGGTCAGCATTATTTTGGAACCAGTTAATGGGATTTTGGGACCAGTCGGTAGGATTTTGGGACCAGTTAGTGAGATTTTGGGGCCAGCTGAGGATGGAGATGGGGAAAAAAGCCCTTTGAGGGATGCTGCACACAGAGAGAGGGATGGACACCCACCTCCTATCCCAGTTTTGACTTTTTTGGGGGTGGATGGCAGAAAAACATGCAAAGGGCAGGGGGAGTCAATGCCAAAGCCCCAACCACCTTCCCCATGGCGAAGCTTAAAGTGGAGAAGATTTCCTAGATGACCCTGGGTGCTCCCGAGGTTTTTTTTTTGGGGGGGGGGGGGGGTAGAAATCACATTTTTGCCTTCGTTTAGGATCAAATCTGTTTGGAATCAGAGTGGGAGAAGCTGGATTTCATCAGGGATTTATTTACAGAGGGGGAAAAGCCGCAGACGAAGCAAAACCCTCCCCATCCCTACGTGGCTGGGATGTGATTTAAGGCTCCAACCGGCAAAAAAAGCTCAGTGGGGATGGAGAGGGACTAAAAAGAAGGGAAAAGGGGCCACGTCATGGCACTGCCGGTGTGGAGAGGGCTCCCACGTGTCGGGGGCTGGAGGTTGTTGAGCAAAACCCAACAGAATCCACCTATTTTTCCCACTCCCCCATCATTTGGAAGGGAAAGGGAAGGATGGAGGGTGACCCTGAAGGACACCTAGGTTGAATCCTTTCAGATTTAAATGTTCGCAGGAGGAGGCACGTGCAAAGATGAGGTGCAATTGCTGCCTTCGCACCCTCAAATTTACCAATCTCCAGCTTTTTGGCTGGAAAAGAAGCCCTGTTGCCAGGCTACGAAGGACTGGGGAGCACTAGTCCAGCACAAAGGAGGTGCTGGTTCGGCCTTGGAAGGGTTTGTGCTGCTAAGTGGAACAAAACCTTCACATTTAGAAAGGAACAGGCAGCCCAATGTCTCGGCTTTGGGGGAATATTGGGGTTTGTAGAGTAACTCGTGTGGGGTTTGGCTGCTTAGGAGGGATCAGGGCTGATCCCAAAGCCCGATCCAGCACAAGGCAGGGAGGGGAGGAGAACACCCGGCTCGGTCTTAATATTTTTGGCATTTTAATGCAAAAAACCCTGCGCTTTCTTCCTTCTTACGGTCCTGGGCAGAGGACAGGAATGCGAATGGCAGGCCAAAGTGTGAGAGGTGAAAACAAGGCATCGTGTTCGTGTCGAGCAAAGGTCTGCAGCGCTGGGAGATTCTTGCTGGGGTATTGCTGCTGTTTTCCTTACGGAGTCAAGCACGGAGAGAATCAGTGCGCGCCCCCCAACAGCCTCTTGCCTGCCGGTGTTGGGTTTGTTGGCATCAAACCGTTTTTATTCCCATCAGGTAGGAGTTGGAGACTCAAAGCCTCTCAAATCCCTCCAAAATAAAGAGGATACGGGAGGGTGCAATCCCCTACCTGCTCATCCCAAATCCTTGGCTTGGACGGCAGCAGGTCCTTCGCCGCCTGTAAACATGATTCGTTTAACTGGGATCTTACTGGGAAGCGGCGGGGCAGCGCTGGAGGTTTTGCTCGGCCTTTATTGGTTTCTTGCTCCCTAAATTCACAGTTTGAGCACCTGCGGACGGAGCGCAGGTCGGGCAAGGTGAGGGAAGAGCCGCAGGGATAGGGGAGAAGGGGACGGCGGCGAAGGGCTCGGGCCGCATTATCTTTTCGCTCGCACAAAGTACAAGGCATTTGTTTTGGGATAGTATTTGACGTTTTGTTTCTTGTCCATGAGGCCCCCGAAGATGATTAACTCCCCTCGGCCTTGCACCACCGTGTGTAAACTGGTTTCAGGCGGCCCCACCACCGAGCTGCTGTTGAACACTTTCCATTTGACTCGTCCTTTTTCCTTGGTGTCCTTAATGTCCAGCACGTACATCTGCATGGGTTTGCAGTTCATGCTCTGGTATAAAGGCTTCCCGACGTTGAGGGACTGGGGGGGGTGGTGGCCCAGGCGGCGGGCGATGGGAGGTAAGGAGTGGCCCTCGCTTTGGGTAGAGCCCGGCCGCGCTGCCGAGCCCCCCTCGGCACCTGGAGAGCCTGGGGAAGAACCCAGGGGAGGGCTCAGCGCCGCAGAAGCTGAGGTGGCTTTGGAAGAAAGGGCTTTGACGGCCTCCAAGCTCCTCCGGAGCGCGCTGGGGGAGACGGCTCCCGGGAGGGAGCTGGCGACGTGCGGCGGCGTGTGGATGCCGTTAGTTTGCTCAGGAGGGTTCCTCACGCTCGCGCCGACTGTCCTGCCCTCCACGCTGTCCAGCTGACAGATGATGGAAGCTGGTTTCTGGTCCCAGCTCAGGTCGACGGATCCCAAACGCAGGTCTTTCTGCTCAGGCAGTGAGCCTCGGCGCGGCGCCAAGGCCAGCCCCACTTTTAGGTCGTATCCTTCAGCCGCGGAAGGCGTGCTGGGCGATAGCACCTGCACGGGGCTGTCCAAGGAGGCTCCGCCGGCCACCGTGGCTCCAGGCGACAAACTTCCACCGTTGAGCACGGGGGAACTGTCCCCTCTGGCCGGGGAGAGGCTGCCTTCCCGCGAGCCCGCAGGGGTTTGCCTCTGTGCCCTGGGTCGCAAGGTGCCCCAGCGGCCGTTGACGCAGGGAGCCTCATCCGTGTTCCTGACGGGAGACTGCGAGCGGTATTCCCGTGTCTCGGGCACCAGGGCGGGCGGCGTGGCGCTGATGGGAGAGGGGCGAGAGTTCAAGCTGGGACTCAGCGGGGCTCTTCCGCTGGGAGCTTGGCTAAAGACCACGACGCACTGTCCCACCTGGAAGGGGAGGAGAGATCATAGAATCATAGAATGACCAGATTGGAAAAGTCCCACTGGCTCATCGAGTCCAACCATTCCCATCAATCACTGAACCATGTCCCTCAGCACCTCGTCCACCCAGCCCTTAAACCCCTCCAGGGAAGGGGACTCAACCCCCTCCCTGGGCAGCCTCGGCCACTGCCCAATCACCCTTTCTGTGAAAATTTTTTTCCTAATGTTCAGCCTGAACCACCCCTGGTGGAGCTTGAGGCCATTCCCTCTCGTCCTGTCCCCTGTCCCTCGGGAGAAGAGCCCAGCTCCCTCCTCTCCACAACCTCCTCTCAGGGAGTTGGAGAGAGCAATGAGGTCTCCCCTCAGCCTCCTCTTTTCCAGGATAAACACCCCCAGCTCTCTCAGCTGCTCCTCTTGTTCTCCAGCCCCTTCCCCAGCTTCGTTGCTCTTCTCTGGACTCGCTCCAAATCCTCAACATCCTTCTTGTGGTTACAAACTGCGGGATGACCGTTTGTGTTGTTTTGTGGTAAGAATGAGGGAGTGTGGAGCATTCTGGGCTGGCAATAAAGATCAGCGGGTGTTTGAGAAAGCAGAGACCCCACTGTGTCCCGTACCCGGCAGGCAGGATGGCACCACAGCTCTGGAGCTCCATGGTCTTCGTTCTCCACCTTGAGTGGCTGCCACGTCCAGGGGTTGGCGTGCATGTGCAGTAACCAGGCATCTTTAAAGAGCTGTGAAGGAAAGTGTGACAGATTGAGCAGTCTGGATTGAGAGTGAGGAGGGTGCTTTGGTGCTGAGATCATCCCGTCATGGGTAAGAGCAGCGCTTTGCTACTGCAGACAGAGGAACGGTGACCCAGCTCAGGATCTGACTGCCCAGGAGTGACTACACCCTGCTAGCCATGGACAATCCCTTCATCTCCATCTTCTACCCCTGTATAAAGTGAGAGCTAATTCTTCTGAAGCTCAATTAACCTTGTGGAGCTGCTCAGATAGTGCCTGGGGTGCTTTTTCTTTAATTAAAGCAGCTCTAGCAAGAGCAAAGCAGCTTCTCTTGAAAATCTACTGTGTGGGTGCCCAGATTTGCAGGATAAGATGCCAGGATAACGCGTGGAGTGCCCGCTCTCCCCGGTCCAGCACTCGGGGCTCGGTTACAGCAAGAAGCCCATGCTCCCACAAGGATACTTACTGCGTTGGGACCACCACAGCCACCGAGGATTAAAATGGTTTCGTTGTCAATTACAATCTGGAGAGGAAAAAGAGCAGCGTTTCAGACCGGGAAGAACACAAAGCTGTCCCCAGAGCGCTCGGCAAGGCCTCCAAGTGCAGGCAGAGCCAGGTTACGGCTTCTCAGCCATGCAGACGCTGCCAGTTTTCTCCGCCCCGGGATGAGGAGCAGAGCTGGGATCGAGAGCTGGTTTTGCTGGGCCCGAGGACGCCGGGCTCACCTCACTGTTTTATCCCAAACGGCTCAAAAACCTGTTCCTCTTAGAGGGAGAACAATTACACTTCCCAAAGCTGAGCCAGGGGACTCAACTCCCCTCTGTGCTAAGGGAAGAAGGTAAAAAGACCACGGGGAAGGCTACGTCCTTGCAGTAATATTTGTGAGACGCCGGTGGGCGAAGTCACCCCTTCGTCTCCTTTTCCAGTGGATGGAAAAAGACACTTTGAAGTAAGATCCACCTGATCTCTTCTGCGTGCCCTGCTAGGCCAAAACGAGCCCCAGGCAGGCAATTAAAGCGGCGCTGACAGACCCGGGATTCAAGCGGGTCCAATGCAGAGGGCCTGGAACCCAGAATGAGGAGAGCGGAGCGATCAAAAGGGCCTTGAGCCAAACCAGCTTGTGATAACACCTGATTGATCTTAAATGCCACGGGGGACGTGCGCTGGGTGAAAACAGCAATTCGTTTTCTAGCAAGGCTCATTAGAGCTGAGTCACACGCGAGGCACAGCACCCGCCTGAGCGCAGGGAGGTCGGAGGTGCACTGACAGCTACAAAAAGAAGGGCCCGCCGGGCAACGGCTCCGAAGATAACTTGGAAATCACGTGGTAGGTTCCAGGAGACCTGCTGAGAGCTGCCTGGAAGTTGGAGATGGAGCCGGGTCTGGTTGGCCCCTGGCGGCACGTTGGGGAGCTGGGCTAGCAGAGAACTCACCTGAGACTGGCCACCGCGCGGGTGAGGGCTGGGCCCAGAGATGTTGGGCTTGGACCAAGCCCACTGCTCGAGATCCAGTACCCAGACGTCATTGCTCCTGCAAGGATGAGACAACAAGTGTTGACGATACTGCTGGGATAAGCAGAACCTCGGGGCAGTTGGGTTCTTCATGGGCTGCAGCCTCAAGGGAATCACCACGAGAGGTGAAGGGCATGCAAAGGCAGGAGGCAGAGCCCACAGTGCGGCAGAGATTCCCTTCCAGAAGGCTGTGGGCAACCCCGGGACACCACATCTCACTCCTTGCTTGCAGGAGCACTTGTCAAACACCCTCACCCCAACCTTACATCTGTCGAGATCCTAGTGAACCCCCAAAGACGATCATTTTGTCTTCGATGACACAGGAGGAGTGTCCTGCCATGGGAGGGGGGCCATGGGTGGTCACGATGCAGTTCCACCTGGGGAAAAAAGAGCAAGACATTGACCATCGTGCTGGAAAAGAAAGTGCCGGATGATCTGGCCTCCAGGAGCACTGAGGTGGCCAGCAGGAGCCGGGAAGGGATCATCCCCTGCACTCGGTGCTGGGGAGGCCGCACCTTGAATCCTGGGGTCAGTTCTGGCCCCTCACTCCAAGAAGGACCTGGAGGGGCTGGAGCGCGTCTAGAGAAGGGAACGGAGCTGGGAAGGGTCTGGAGAACAGGGGTTGCAGGAGCGACTGAGAGACCTGGGGGGGGGTTTATCCTGGAGAAGAGGAGGCTGAGGGGAGACCTCATCGCTCTGTGCAGCTCCTGGAGAGGAGGTTGTGGTGAGGTGGGTGCTGGGCTCTGCTCCCAAGGGACAGTGAGGAGATGGCCTCAAGTTGCACCAGGGCAGGTTCATATTGGACATCAGGAAAAATTCCTTCACCAAAAGGGTTCTCGGGCCCTGGCAGAGGCTGCCCAGGGCGGTGGTGGAGTTTTAAACCTCTTTGAGGTGGTTAAAAGATGAGTAGATGTTGTACTTGGGAACGTGATCTGGTGGCCGACTTAGCAGGGCTAGATAGATGGTTGGACTCAATCATTTTAAACGTCTTTTCCAAACAAAACTATTCTGTGAATGGCAAAAGGAAAAAACCCCAGGGGCCAGGGAAGTCCTCACAAACCTTTTACTAAAAGAGAGCCTCCAAAGACCCAGATAATAACAAAACTAATTAGAAATACTAATGTGCTACACATTTTTTAAGCACACCGAAGTCACAAGGCCAGGTTGGAAAAGTCACTCCTTTCAATTAAGTTCACCCTGAATGATCTCCAACACGGTTTAATTACAGCGCTTAACAACGCTGCCCCAAAGCGCATCGGATAATTGATACTTCTGAGGATGAGAAGTTCTCAATGAAAGAGGAGCAGGAACTATCGTCGCTTTGATACGGCAGTTGCTCCTTTCTCACACACGAGCAGCAGTGAGAAAGCCGGGGCTGAAAGCAGCTGAGTGGGGCTGAAATGGGAAAGGAAAATTCCTGCTGCCTCTGCGGTCTCTGCTGGATGCGCTTGAGAGGAGCTGTACAGGCGGAGATCCATGAAACGGGGCAGACATGGAGAATCCAGGAATCTGTGAGGCTGGAAACAACCTCTAAGCTCATCCAGCCAAACATCAGCCCAACCACACTGTGCCTGCTAAACCCTGCCCCCAAGTGCCATGTCTGAATGGTTTTTGAACCCCTCCAGGGAAGGAGATGCCACCACCTCCCTGGGCAGCCTCTTGGAACCCTTTCAGTGAAGAAATTCCTCCAATCTGAACCTCCTCTGGGACTCGATCTCCTCGTCCAGATCACAGATGAAGATATTAAACAGGAGCAGCCCCAACATGGAGCCCTGGGGACACCACTTGCCAGCGGGATTTAGCTCCCTTTATCCTGTCTCCTTCGATGAAGAGTTGAGAGTGACATGGAGGCCCAAACCACCCAGGAGGTGCCAGGCAGCAGCGAGCCCAGGTCTCTGCTCTGCTCTCATGTTTTAGGGTTGGTTTGTTTGTGCTGGTTTTTGTAAGAGCGTGGCAGACACAGCAGCATCAAACACACCTTGGAAAGGCAGCTTCCCTACGAGCCAGCGCCAGGTGGGCTCTGAGAGACGCCCTCCGGCATTCCTCCAGCTGCACTCCAGCCACATTTTTATGGGATCAAAGCCCACGCTTCGACTCCAGATGTGCTCTTACCAGTTTTTGGAGGGTGAGTATGTATGGATTTCATCGAAGAACCTCTCTGGCTGGTGCAGAGGATAAGGGCTCGGCCGTGTCCACCCACCAAAAAGAACAAGCAAGTCCTTGTAGACCACCAGCGTTGCTCCAGCCTTGGGCGAGGGGTAGGAACCTGGGCAGGGACAGAGAAGGGGAAGGTTAGGACACCGCGTTCCACCTCAGCCGCCAACTCGACATCAGATTTACTGAAGTGCCACAACACGGATGCTCCACCTTTAAAAAGAGAGCAGAAAAGGAGGCAAAATTAGAATTGGGAGCCTGGGAAGCAAACTCCTGCCAGTTTGTGTCATCGTAATTAGTAGGAGCCTGAAAGCACATCTCGCGTAGAGCAAAACATCTGCCACTCACTGCCAGGAAATTGCCAGCTTTCCAGCACATCCTGGGAAATTATTGCTTTAGCACGGAATAAAAGCAATAATTAACCTCCAAATACCTCGTAACTTCTCCCCGAGGAAGGGGGGAGAGCAAACACCAATTCCAATGCAGCTGGCGTCGCTCGTGGCAGATCGCTGGGGTACACGTGCACCGAACCCATCTTCTGGGAAGTGGCACAAATGAAGCCTGAAAGCTTCTCTGCGGGAGCTGACAGACCCCCTCGAGCCTGCAGAGCTGAATGCTCCGCCAAAAATCACAGAAACAGAGAATCATTTGGTTGGAAAAGACCTTGGAGATCATCGAGTCTAACTGTAGTTGTCCAACACTGAAGCACCTCTGAGCACCTCATCTCCCCGGCTTTTAAATCCTTCCAGGGATGGGGACTCCACCACTTCCCTGGGCCTGAGAGCCCTTTCAGTGAAGAAATTCCTCCTGATGTCCAGTCTGAACCTGCCCTGGTGCAACTCGAGGCCATTCCCTCTCGTCCCATCACTCTCCCTTGGGAGCAGAGCCCAGCACCCACCTCACCACAACCTCCTCTCCAGGAGCTGCACAGAGCGATGAGGTCTCCCCTCAGCCTCCTCTTTGCCAGGATAAACCCCACCAGGTCCCTCAGCCGCTCCCACAACTCCTGTTCTCCAGACCCTGCCCAGCTCCATTCCCTTCTCTGGACATGCTCCAGCCCCTCCAGGTGCTTCTTGGAGTGAGGGGCCAGAACTGACCCCAGGATTCAAGGTGCGGCCTCCCCAGTGCCGAGTGCAGGGGACGATCCCTTCCCTGCTCCTGCTGGCCAAACCACGGCTGAGCCAAGCCAGGATGCTGGTGGCCTTCTTGGACACCTGGGTCACTGCTGGCTCATGTTCAGCCGCTGTTGCCCAACACCCCCAGGTCCTTCTCCTCCAGGCAGCTTCCCAGCCGCTCTTCCCCACGCCTGGAGCTGCTCGGGGTTGTTGTGACCCAAGTGCAGAACCCGGCACTTGGCCATGCTGAACCTCATCCCGCTGGTCTCAGCCGATGGATCCCACCCATCCCGATCCCTCTGCAGAGCCTCCCTGCCCTCAAGCAGATCAACACTTCCACCCTGCCTGGTGTCATATGCAAACATAGTAATCAAAGGGACATTTTGCTTGACTTGTTTGAGGTTCTAGAGCTCCACAGGGGCAGAGGCCTCCTCATCAGGACACACACAAGCGAGACAATGTGACCTGGGGCTCAGCACTGTTGGGATAGTTGCACTTACCAACTGTTGTGCATCCCAAAAGTTTTTCCGCTGGCCAGCAAAACTCCAACAAGCTTGCCTCTCAACCTATTGCTGCTCTGTTACCACCCCACTGCCTGCAAGCGCTCGGTCACTGAGGTGGGAGGTGTCCCTGCCCATGGCAGGGGGTGGATCTGGATGGGCTTTGAGGTCCCCTCCAGCCCAAACCATGAGTTGCTTCCCAGGAAAAGCTAAAACCTCTCCAGTCAGGATTGATGCATCTGAGCATCCTCCTCCCCACGTTGTCACCAACAGCTCAAGGGCCAGGCTGTGCACGTGGTGGCAGACGCCCTGTCACCCCCTCCAAAAAGTCTCCTGCACCAAAATGCCCTCTCTGAGTCCAAAAAGGACTCAGAGAAATGTTTTTAGCAGGGAATGACGTGCAGAACAAGGCCTGTTCTTAAAAAAAAGTGGAGCAGCTATTTTAAGAAGCTGCAGCTGATGAAAGCAATTTGATTGTGATGGGTTCCCATTTGATTGCAATGGATTCCAGTTTGACTGCAATGGGTTCCAGTTCAATCGCGATGGCTTCCAGGTGGTGGGAGGTAAAAGCCCAACTAAAACGCAACTAGATGCAGAGGAGATGGACATGAGGCCCTGAGCGATTTGCCAGGGACAAAGCATGTTTGGGTGCTTCTGTGTACGTGGCTCTAGAGGAAAAGGGAAAAGTCACGCAATTCTTGTGCTAGAGCACATACAGAGCGGTACCCATGGTCTCCTTAAAGACAAGGAGGTCACATTTGTCACCTCTCTTGTGAGACCTCATCTGGAGGATTGTGTCCAGTTCTGGAATCCTCAACACAAGAAGGAGATGGAGCTGTTGGAACAGGTCTAGAGGAGGCTACAAGGATGATCTGAGGGCTGGAGCATCTCCCGTATGAGGACAGGCTAAGAGAGGGTGAGTGTTCAGCCTGGAGAAGAGAAGGCTCTGGAGAGACCTTCCAGTGCCAGAAAGGGCTACAAAAAAAGCTAGAGGGGCTGTTCACAAGGCTTGGAGTGATAGGACAAGGGGCAATGGGTGTAAACTGGGGAGGGGCAGATTTAGACTGGACATAAGGAGGAATTTCTTCACAATGAGGGTGGGGAGGCCTTGGAACAGGTTGTCAATAAAAGTGGTGGCTGCCCCATCCCTGGAGGTGTCCAAAGCCAGGCTGGATGGAGCTTGGAGCCTCTGATCCAGTGGGAGGTGTCCCTGCCCATGGCAGGGGGTGGAACTGGATGATCTTTAAAGTACCTTCCAACCTAAACTATTCTATGATTCGGTTACTCTGTGTTTCCAAATCCCAGTCTGGAATTCCAACAGCTCATTCTCTAGCCGTATGCAATTCATTAATCCACACTAGCAGGTTTCCAGCCTAACTATTTCTCTGGCAGAGGAGAAAGTTGTTCTCCCACGCCTGGTGTCACAAACTAGACTGCTAGGGACACTTCTACCTGGCTCGCAGAGCATGGGCTGGCTGGGTTTCTCCACTGAGGACACCACGAGGTGAAATGAGTGGGTTTAAACTACATTATTTTTCAATAAGAAGGGTCAGATAGAGTCATCTAGGATGAAGAAACAGATCAACACTTGGGTCACAAAGGTTTGGGATGGTGCAGGATGAGGAGAGCCACCCTCCTACTGCTGTAACCTAAAGGTCAACTTCAGACACTGAGATGGTTCCCAAATGAGTCAACAAGAAGAACAGCCTAGGGGAGAGGCTCGCCCTGGTTTTTCAGGAAGCTTTCCCTGTTATTTGATGCTGCACGGGTGTCCGTGAGCAGAGTTTCAGTCTGCTATGCAGGCAACCCATCTGGGTTTTACAAGTCAAAGAAGCATTGACCTCTCAGAGCCTCTTCCAACCAGAGAGATGGGATATGGAATCACAGAATCATTATGGCTGGAAAAAATCTCTAAGTTCATCCCGTCCAACCACCAGCCCAACCACACCGTGCCTGCTATACCCTGTCCCCAAGTGTCACATCTGAATGCTTTTTGAACCCTTCCAGGGAGGGAGATTCCAGCACCTCCCTGGGCAGCCTCTCCAAGTGCCTCACTCTGTCAAGTAAAGGAATTTTTCCCCGATAACCAATCTAAAACTGCCCTGGTGCAACTCAAGGACATTTCCTCTCGTCCCATCACTGTCCCTTGGGAGCAGAGCCCAGCACCCACCTCACCACAACCTCCTCTCCAGGAGCTGCACAGAGCGATGAGGTCTCCCCTCTCAGCCTCCACTTCTCCAGGATAAACCCCTCCTGGTCCCTCAACCACTCCCACAAATCCTGTTCTCCAGACCCTTCTCAGCTCCTTTCCCTTCTCTGGACGTGCTCCAGCCCCTCCAGGTCCTTCTTGGAGTGAGGAGCCAGATCTGACTCCAGGATTCGAGGTGCAGCCTCCCCAGTGCCTAGTGCAGGGGACGATCCCTTCCTTGCTCCTGCTGAGCCAAGCCTGGATACTGGTGGCCTTCTTGGCCATCGGAGCCACTGCTGGCTCGTGTTCAGCCGCTGTCTACCAGCACCCCCAGGGCCTTTTCCATCTTCCCAGCCGCTCTTCCCCCAGCCTGGAGCGTTACACCTCCAGATGCCCTTGCAGAGGAGAGGCACCACAAGCTTGTTGCACTGGCGAGGGCTTCAGCGATCTCATGTTGGAGCAGAAACACGTGGACAAAGAGCGGTTGAAACCCAAAGAACGAGCACCGCTTATCTCCAAAGAAGGCAGAGCTTCCAAGCGCCGCTGCCGTTCCAAAGGGAGACAGCGCAGCGCCTGCCCTGCCCAGGGGGAAGGAGACCGGTAGCTTTTATGACTTCAGGTCCCAAGTATGCGGAAGAGCGCAGGGAGGGCAGCAGGGACATCAAACGGACACGGCGCAATTATGTGGGGCCCTTAATGACCTACTGGCAGTCCAAGCTCTTTGGAAGGAGCGCCAAGCGGCGTTTCAAAGGCTCACAGGAACATACTTGACATGGGAGGGCTTCTTCCTCGCCAGGATTACGCTTGCAAATGAAACGGCTTCCGTTTCTCGCCAGGAACCCGAGCACCTGCAGAAGAACAGCGTTAGCTAATTGCGCTGCTTGGAGCTGCCCCCTGGGTGAGAGCACGGGTTCCACGCCCCGATAGCACCGTGCAGCCCAATATCGGATTATCTTTCCTTGGGGATAAAAATCCAAGCAGGCAGAGGGTGCAACACAATTAACTACTCCTAAACATAGAAGGCACTGTCTCTTTACAGCTGATGCTGTTTATTCGGTTGCAATGAGGAGCTAAAAGCCGTACCCAGCTATTTTTTGCCAGTTGATGGATTTTCCTGGCTTGCAGAGCAGATCCATACCTTACACAAAACAAACAAAGATCTCCGGCTTCCACGGATGTTTGGAAGAGAAATGCTGGCCTCTGATCACTTCTGACACAAGCTCTGGGTGCCATCTATTTAGGCTCTGTCCTTATCAGCGTTTTTTTAAAGCCCATTTATTCAGCTCTCTAATGCAGCTGGAACAGCACACGCCGAGCTCAGCGACCACAAAAGCAAAGCCCGGCTGTAAGGGCACGCGGAGCACGAATTTCCAGGCCAGTCGTTCACCTGTGATTCCAAACCCAAATACCAAGTGGAGCTTAAAGTGGGCCTGGCCTGGCCAGGTGCACACTCTCCTGGGTGGAAAACTGGTTGGCTGGAGGGCCCAGAGAGTGGTGGGAAATGGAGTTAACTCCAGCTGGAGGCCAGTTCCAAGTGGTGTCCCCAGGGCTCAGTGCTGGGTCCAGGACAGGTGGATAAGGTGCTGAGGGACATGGTTTAGTGATTGGTGGGAATGGTTGGACTCGATGATCCTGGGGGTCCTTTCCAACCTGGTGATTCTATGATTCTGTGAAAAAAATTCCCATGGTGCCTGATTTGATGGGATCACCTAGCCTTAGAATCATAGAATCAAAGCAAACATAGAATCATTTGGTTGGAAAAGACCTTAAAGATCATCAAGTCCAACCACCAAGTCCAGCACTAAACTATATCAGGTTGATACTGTTAGGGGAAGCGGTGTAAAAGATGCGCTGGAGTGGATCCGAGGGTTTGCACCGGCTTGTGGGGAAGGAGATGTGGAAAGAGCTTGGAGATTGTATCCAGGGATAAGTTTGGGGGAGTTTTATCCCAGCAGACTAAGCTTTCTGGAGATGGATGAGATGAGAGCTCCCGATAACTGCTTGGGGCCATTCCTGCTGGATCTGAGGGGTTTCACAAGCTGCCTGAGCTCTAGCACCGATGGACGAGACAGCAGCGAGATGATGCAGCATCCAGACAATGCTACTGTCCCTACGACTCCAACGAGGTGATCACAGTCACCACCAGCCGATTCCATTTACACCAAACGCCAGGATAAACAAAACCAGGCCCACAGCTGCGCTTCCAGTTTCAAAGGCGAGAAATTAAAGCGAGCTCGGTCCAGCAGCCAGTGGACTTCAATGAGTAAAGGAAGCCAAGCTGCCAGGTTGGCAATCTGCACACCAAAGGCGTAGGAAACCACCCCTGGGAAGGGCTCGGGGCTAACAGGCACTGCCTGCACAGCAAAGAAAGCATGAAGGCAACAGTCCTGCTCCGTGGTGGCTCCAGCTGTGCTGGAAACTCAGCAGCTGCCGGCCCCTCCCAATCAACAAATTACTTCTGTTCAACAAACCATGCCCCATCATAAGGATGTGCTCAAACTGGAGGGTGTATTGGACCTGTTGGAATAGGTCCAGAGGAGGCCACGGAGATGATGCAAGGGCTGGAGCACCTCCTGTACAAGGGCAGGCTGAGAGAGCTGGGGTTGTCCAGCCTGGAGAAGAGAAGGCTGTGGGGAGACTTTAGAGCAGCTTCCAGTGCTGAAAGGGGCTCCAGGAAAGCTGGGGAGGGGCTCTTGAACAGGGAGCGAACAGAGAGGACGAGGGGAATGGTTTTGAGCTGCAAGAGGGGAGATTGAGATGAGATCTTAGGAAGAAATGTTTTGCTGTGAGGGTGGGGAGGCCCTGGCCCAGGCTGCCCAGAGCAGGGGTGGCTGCCCCATCCTTGGAGGGGTTCAAGGCCAGGTTGGATGGGGCTTGGAGCCCCTGATCCAGTGGGAGGTGTCCCTGCCCATGGCAGGGGTGGGACTGGGTGAGCTTTTAGGTCCCTTCCAACCCAAACCATCCCATGATTCTATGATCAGTGAGGTGTATTATAATCCCAAAGGAAAAGCCCAAGGGAGACGCTGGACTTGCACAGTCAGGTACAAATGCAATGTTTGCTAGTGACCAATGTTCCCCACATGGTTTGTACCTCCGTGCAGTCTGTGTTTCAGGACATCCCACTTGCAGGAGAACACACAGCTTTGCAGGATTTTGCCCTGAGGAGGTTGTGGTCCTTAGGGCGAGTCAAAAAGAGGTGGTAAAGAAGGGAAAAAAATTGACCCAGCTGTCAGATGTCCCAACAGAAGTGGGGCTAAAAGGATGCTCAGACCTACTTTGATGTACAAATCCCTGTCCCAGACCTTTCTCTGCAGGAGAAGCCAACTGTTCCGTTGCTGTTTTAAACCATGCCCTCTCTTGAGGAGCTGCCTGGGAAACGCTCTCACTGATGGCTCGGCAGAGGGTGAAACCTGCTGCCCTCCTCCTGCTGACTGGCAGCAGCTGCCCGATGCTCCGTCTGGATTTATCAGCCCAGCTTTTATTCTAGCAGAGACTTAAAGAGACCACATCACAGGTCCCAATCTAGAAACATCATCCACCCAAGCTGAAGCATCACCTTGACTACATTCCATCACACGAAGGTCCATCCTGAACCCGCATGACAGCAGGAAATCCCTAAATCTTCTCCATTTGATGGGAAGGAAAGCAGAGATGGAAGAAGGAATAAATCCCTCTGCTTCCCAGGCCAGCCAGGGCTTTCCACAGCCGCGCACAGCAGAGAATGAGCATCCTGACCATCCTCTGCACTAGCACTGGGTTTGGGAGGTGCCAAAGGAGAGCTCCTAAGCGAAGAGCAGACATCTCCACAGCTCCTGGCACACCAACTCCATCCCCCAAGAGCTGGGACTCGCTGGCCTTCCATCCAGCATCTGGAAGTCACCTTTTTCATCTCGAGACATTCAAAACAGGGCACTGGGATCACAAACATTTTCAGGCTGGCTTTGAGCCAGTCTCTGCCTGACCCTTAAAGCTTTTAAGAGCCAGGAAAGTATCGTTTTCTCTTACCAAAGCCACAAGCGATTTACTGTTCCCTCAAACGTGGCTTTAAAAAAATTCCTTGCTCAGGAATTCAGCTTTGCAAGAGTTTAAGGAAAACGGACAAGATCTGCTTTGTTCCCCCACCAGGGAGACAAAACCTTTGAAGTGCATGCATCGAAACACCTCTCAGGTAGTGGGGGAAGGTATCTGCCCCACTGCAGAGGGGTTTTATCCAAGTTAGGGGTGTTTGTAACCAAACCACACAGTGAAAAAGCTTCCACCACTCTCTTGCTGTTGAGATTCCACCCTACAAGGACACAGGCGCCTGGTACAAACCCACATTGGAACCAAAGGGTTGGTTTCTCACAATTTCTACAAGGCAGCGGCAGAAATCCCCGCCAGGGAGGATAAGTCACCTCAGAGCTTTTGCAATGTCATAGTCATTATTTTACCTGGGAAATCCTTACATGCCCCAACTCCGAGCCTGATAAAGCTGTTGAAAAGGAGAGGCAGTGCCCTCTGAACCCTGAGCAACAGGATTACTGAGTCACCCTGTGCTAACGCTCGGCAAAAACGCCCTTACACAGCAAGCTGAGCAAACAGCAACGAGATAAAAGCACCAGAACATCCTGGGGCTTCGGCCCCTTCTTGCTGCAAACGAGGATTGCTTGCATCCACCTCCCGATGTGGCAGGAGAGGTTTAGAAGGGTCCATCCTGAGCATTCCACACCAGCAGCATCGCTCCAAGGTGCCAAGTCCTCCTTAGGGTGTCACCCCGTATTCCAGGCTGGGCAGAATGGGTTTGGAGCAGCCGTGCAGAGAAGGACTTGGGGTACTAGGGGAGGAGAAGCTCCACATGAGCCAGCAACATGTGCTCACAGCCCAGAAACCAACCGTGTCCTGGGCTGCATCCAGAGCAGTGGGACCAGCAGGGAGGGAGGGGCTGCTGCTCCTCTGCTCTGCTCTGAGGAGACCAAACTTGGAGCTCTGTGTCCAGCTCTGGAGTCCTGAGCACAAGAAGGACAAGGAACTGTTGGAGTGAGGCCGGAGGAGGCCACGGAGATGATCCGAGGGCTGGAGAACCTCCTGTATGAGGCCAGGCTGAGAGAATTGAGGTCGTGCAGCCTGCAGAAGAGAAGGCTCCAGGGAGAACTTAGAGCATCTTCCAGTGCTGAAAGGGGCTCCAGGAAAGCTGTGGAGGGGCTCTGGATCAGGGAGGGCAGGGACAGGATGAGGGGGAATGATTTTCAGCTGAAAGAGGGGAGATCAAGATGAGATCTTGGGGAAAAATGTTTTGCTGTGAGGGTGGGGAGGCCCTGGCCCAGGTTGTCCAGAGCAGGGGTGGCTGCCCCATCCCTGGAGGGGTTCAAGGCCAGGCTGGATGGAGCTTGGAGCCCCTGATCCAGTGGGAGGTGTCCCTGCCCACGGCAGGGACTGAAACTGGATGGGCTTTGAGGTCCCTTCCAACCCAAACCATTCTGTGATTCTATGATTCTCTTCGCAATCACCTCACCTGCTTTTGGGAAATGCAAATTTAATCTTGCGGTAATAGGTGCCGCTGTTGCAAAAGCTGCTTTTCCCTCCGGGTGGGTGGAATCAAAACGTCAGCCAGGGATCCACCTCTCTCTGTTTTACTACTTGGGTTTTCCCCCCTCCTTAAGCGATACCGTACCCTGCAGACCTTGAGTAACAGTCTGTCATCCCACACAAACCAGCTCCGATGCCAATTAAAGAGCTCAGCACTTGGGAGAGAAAGGGTTGATCAGCTCTGGCAACTTGTCTTCCCTCCAGGAGGCAAACGGAGAGATGGAAATTGCTGTATCAGACTCCACGAGGCCGTAATAAGCGGCTAATTGCAGGGAAGGGAGGGCGGGATGTGTGGGTTAGCAGAGGAACGTGCCCCAGCTCTGCTGAGCTCCGCACTTTTTGCTCCAGTCATGCTCCCATTGCCACCGCGTGAGGGAGGCAGCAGAGGTATCGCCAGCATCGCAGAACCCCCAAATTACTGGCATTTCAGGAAATGGCCACTGTGTAATTTGGAGAGGTTTTAGCTAGATGGGGACTAAAAAAACCTCAACAATCTTCTACAGAGCATCCTGTGGGCACAGGCAGGAGATATGACACCAGAAAGGGCAAAACGTTTGGCGCTGGGAGGAACAGGGGTAGGATTGTCTCATCTTGCTGCAAAGAAAATGCAGCTCCTCACTGAAAATCCAATATCCTTATATCAGAAGCTCCAGCACAATGCAGGAAGGGACGTTCAACTGTGTCCTGGGCTGCATCCCACGCAGCGTGGCCAGCAGGGCGGGAGGGGATTCTGCCCCTCTGCTCTGCTCTGGTGAGACCCAACCTGGAGTCCTGTGTCCAGTTCTCAAGTTCCCAACATAAGAAGGAGATGGAACTGTTGGAATGACTCCAGAGGAGGCCACGGAGATGATCTGGGGTCTGGAGCAACCCTCGCATGAGGCCAGGCTGAGAGAGGTGGCGTTGTGCAGCCTGGAGAAGAAAAGGCTCCAGGGAGAGCTTAGAGCAGCTTCCAGTGCTGAAAGAGGTTCCAGGGAAGCTGGGGAGGGGCTCTTGATCAGGGAGGGCAGGGGGGGGATGAGGGGAACGGTTTTGAGCTGAAAAGAGGGGAGATTGAGATGAGATCTTAGGGAGAAATGTTTTGCTGTGAGGGTGGGGAGGCCCTGGCTCGGGTTGCCCAGAGCAGTGGTGGCTGCCCCATCCCTGAAGGAGTTCAAGGCCAGGCTGGATGGGGCTTGGAGCCCCTGATCCAGCAGTGGAGTGGAACTGGATGAGCTTTAAGGTCCTAAACCATTCTATCATTCAGTTCAGCTCTTTGCATCTCCCTTTTTCTCTTCCCCTCTTTTCCATTTCCACCAGTTCCTGCAGTGCCCTTTCTTCACACAGGGACTGCACTTTCCGCCCCCCATTCCTGTAAATCCAGTGCTTAATGCCAAACACACTAAATATTTCAAGTTGGGAATAAAGATTCATGTTTTGGACTGCAGACAAGCACGAGCCAGCTCTTCATCCACTTGCGCACCTACCAGATTGAAGGAGGTTTTGCAGCAGATGCTTTTGGGGAAGATCTAAAATCAGCCTGCGAGCATTTAAAGAGAGTCTGGAAGCCTGGTGGGCTGACATGTGCTGTAAAGTGAATATTGGGTGTTCAATCTCAAGTATTATGTACGGAATCCTGGTGGACACGGTTCTTAAGGCAAAGGGACAGCATCAGCATCAGCTACAAGACTGAAAAGCCGCAGCTGGGCCGCGTGCCTGCTGGCTGGGAAGCCTCAGATGAGCTCTTGCCGATAGGTGTCAGCACAGCCTGTCCCAAACCTCCAAGTGGGACCTTTCTGAAGGTTCCTCAAAGCTCCGTCCCAACTGGCAAGAGTTATCCAGCCATGGGGCAGCAAGTTTTGATTCCACTGACCTCAAACTGGTGCTGGCCCTGAAGGTGAAGGAGCCTGCCGAGGAGGGAAGGCTTTGTGACAGAGCTTGGAGGAGCAAATAAAATACCGAGGGGGATACAAAATGGAAATAAAATGCGTGGGGGAACTCGTGGTCAGGCAAAACTCCATCACACAGTGCCACCTGCCATGCCTCTTCCCGGAGGTGACGACACAGCCTCATGCAGGCGTTCAGGCTACCGGCTTCCTCCTTGGTGCAAATGCATTAATTATATCTGAGACAACACCAATGTCAACAACCGGAATGTGAGGCCGCAGTGCCTGTTTGCATATTTTGAAGCCTCCTTTCCTGAAAAGGAAATAAAATAGGTTTCACAGATGTCTTGGCTGCCTCACAGCCTCCTGACAGCTTGCAAATACCTCGGCTGCGCTCGGCCAAACTCAGATGAGCCACGAGGACTTAAACCGTCCGCAGGGCTGTGAAAGGAGTGCACAAGGGGAATGGTTTTTTGCTGCAAGAGGAGAGAATGAGATGATATCTTCGGAGAAATGTTTTGCTGTGAGGGTGGGGAGGCCCTGGCCCAGGTTGCCCAGAGCAGGGGTGGCTGCCCCATCCCTGGAGGGATTCAAGGCCAGGTTGGATGGGGCTTGGAGCCCCTGATCCAGTGGGAGGTGTCCCTGCCCATGGCAGGGGTGGGCCTGGATGGCTTTGAGGTCCCTTCCAACCCAAACCATTCCACGATTCTACATGTGAGACCTCCCGAAGTTCCCACACCCGCTGGGAGCCACTGGATGCTCGGCATCATCAATGCCACACAACTCATTTGCCTGTATAAGGACTCTTCACCCCCAAAACCTATTTTTATAGATCACGGACTTCTTATTTACCAACAGGGCTGCAAACAGTTCTCCCCAGCAATATTTGCAGACGGCCTGGAGGTCACGTTTAAGACGTGCCCATACTACCCACAGCGCTGCCCAGCACCATCCAGCAGCCACCCTGGCCGCGCTAAGCTGCCTTTGTGCTAAAAATTCTCCGCATCCATCCTGGAGGCCGATAAAGTGGGAAAAATTCCTCCATTAATCTCTGGAGGGATCTGCGCCCGGGGAGCTTCTCTCCGAGACTCAAAATCCAACAAGATTAAAGCAACAAGCTGGTTTTCGTGCCTTTCTGCTTGATCCCGAAGAACTGAGAGATACAGAGACACAAGAAAGCTGCTAGAGAGATGAATGCCATACAGGTGGATTTAAAATCCTGGATGAAAACCTCCCTCTCACCCCACCGATGTCACCAAAGCTGTTCCTATCAAGCCTCTTGCTCTGTTTGACGCACAGGCTCGCAGCTCCCATGTGAGCAAGCCCTCCTGGACACTGCCCGGCAGCTCTTGTGGGGTCTCCTTCTGAACATGAAGAAGAAGGGTTGGCAGGCAAAGGGCTGTGGGGCACAAGGGGCTGGGGAAGCAAACCCAGCTTCTCTCAAGGCTGCCCTGATTGCAGCTCACACAGAGGCCCCAGACCCTCCGTGTCTGGGATCTGGATGGACTAAACCAAACCCAGACGAACACATCTCCTCCCACCTGACTCCACTTCTGCAACAACATAAAAGATGCTCAGCCCTTCCCTTGCCTTAAAGGGAACTGCAGGCCCCCAAACATGCACCGAGGCAAGAGGAAAACCAGACCACTGCTCAAAACATCCATTTCCCTTCCAGCCACTTTTCCCCAAGCCCCCTCTATTGCCTCTTCCCCTCCCTATTCCTCCTCCACATATTCCTACCACGTCAAGCCAAAGTGTCCAAGTCAGGATAAAGGACAAAGAGTCCTTCCCTGCGGAAGCGCCACAGTCAGAGACGTGCCTGGCTGACCCACTGACGAAAGCAGATGAGCCATCGCGTGTTTCCCACAGCAGAGACTGTTTTTTTCCCCACTATGCTTTGCCTACAGATAAAAACATGTAGAACTTCTAAGTACTGTGGCGCACCAAGAGCGGGGAGCAGGAGAGAGGAACCACCAGTTGCTTTGCTGGTGTAAAACCATCTTTACTGAGCCTCAACCGCACTGTGAGGGTGCATTTAGCTGCTCACTGGCAGGAACAGCGACTGGAGCGCTTACAGAGCAGCATCGACCCAGCACAGGGCAGCAGATGGAGCCAGTCCATCCGATAGCACGCAGCTCCAGCAGAGCCGACTTCACCAGCACCTCAAATGAGATCAGCCACGAGATCATAGAATCACTATGTTGGAAAGGACCCACTGGATCATTCTCCTCGGCCCAAGAGGAGAAACCAGGCTGGACGACATCGCTCCTGACACCCATCTCCTTCTAAAGGTGTGATCCCAAAGAGAGGAAACCATAGAATCATGAGCTTGTAAAAGCCCACTAAGTCTACCCAGTCCAACCATCAGCCCAACCCAATTGTGCCTAATAAACCACATCCCCAAGTGTCATGGCCATGTGCTTTTGAACCCCTCCAGGGATGGGCACTCCTCCATGTCCCTGGGCAGCCTCTGCCAGGGCTTCACCACTCTGTAAGGGATGACTTGTTCCCACTATCCAATCTGAACCTCCCCTGGTGCAACTCAAGGACATTTCCTCTTGTCCCATCACTCTCCCTTGGGAGCAGAGCCCAGCACCCACCTCACCACAACCTCCTGCACAGAGCGATGAGGTCTCCCCTCAGCTTCCTCTTCTCCAGGATAAACCCCTCCAGGTTTCTCAGTCGCTCCCACAACCCCTGTTCTCCAGACCCTTCCCAGCTCCGTTCCCTTCTCCGGACGTGCTCCAGCCCCTCCAGGTCCTTCTTGGAGTGAGGGGCCAGAACTGACCCCAGGATTCGAGGTGCAGCCTCCCCAGCACCAAGTGCAGGGGACGATCCCTTCCTTGTTCCTGCTGGCCACCCCACGGCTGAGCAAAACCAGGGTGCTGGTGGCCTTCTTGGACACCGGGGTCACTGCTGGCTCGTGTTCAGTCACTGTCATCCAGCACACTCAGTTCCATTCTTGCCACCGGCAGGGACACCTCCCACGGGATCAGGGGCTCCAAGCCCCATCTCACCTGGCCTCAAACCCCTCCAGGGACGGCGACTCCGCCGCTGCCCTGCACCCTGGCACGTCTGCAGGGTCTCGGCTGCACAACCGCCTTCGCGTCCCTTCCTTGCAAAGCCCAGTCCTCGCTGTGGCTCACGGCTCCTTCCAGCTCCACAAAGCTCTCCTCCCTGAGGAGGCCCTGAGCGAGGAAACTCACCCTGAACCAGCATCAGCATTATAAACTTCAAGTGTTTTGAAAAACTTGCTGGTGTTTTCTAGCAGACAATGAAAACAGTACCGCAGGGAAGGTTTTCGCATGGCTCTGTCAAGGGCAAACCAACAACTAACAGGCAGGTTTCTCCTTCAGCCAAGAGAACCTCCCAGCGCATGGGGACCACATCTGATGCAACCACCTCGGGCAGGGGACAACAGAGCCTCCCCTCCCTCCTTTGGGCTGTTCTGTTGACACAACATCATCAAAGGCACCTTCCCCTCAGCTCCCAAGGGGAAAACCAGTCCAAAAACTCCAGTGGCTCCCACTCAAAGCTGAACATCTCCAGGGATGGGGCAGCCACCACTGCTCTGGGCAACCTGGGCCAGGGCCTCCCCACCCTCACAACAAAACATTTCTCTCTACAATCTCATCTCAATCTCCCCTCTCTCAGCTCAAAACCTTTCCCCTCGTCCTGTCCCTGCACTCCCTTTCCAGCTTTTCTGGAGCCCCTTTCAGCACTGGAAGATGCTCTAAGTTCTCCCTAGAGCCTTCACTTCTCCATGCTGAACAACCCCAACTCTCCCATCCGTCCTCAGATGGGAGCTGCTCCAGCCCTTGGACCATCTACGTGGCCCCCTCTGGACTTCCTTCCTTTCAGCTAAAGGTTATAAAAAGAAAAGCTTTACACTTCTGTCCCATAGGCCCCTGCGAACATGGACAAAACCACCAGCATTTTTCTCTGTGATTTAAAAAAAGGTATTTCCCAGTTTAGTGTAGGGAACCGGCAGGCAGAGGCCAAGCGTGGGGCTCCTGAGGTATCTAACCTACCAACTACACGAAGGGGAAAAGCCAGCAGAAACAGAGTCTGAAATAGCACAGGCGGCCCCAAGGAGAACTGCCTGGGAACACGCTCTCAATTCAGCCAGTGAATTATCCCCCACAGCCCGAGAAGGACACGGACAGGGGACACAGACGGCGGTGAAGGGCCTGGGTCGGTGCTGCCAGCCAAGGGCAGCTTCTCCCAGGACCTGGAGCAGTTTTTGTCACACAGAATTGGAAGGTATTTCATCAAGACCTACATGGAAAGACAAACCTTCCCGGCCACCGGCGCAGCAGATCCAGGGCCAAATACTGGGTCAGCCAACTCCAGGCATCAGCAGCCCCACGCTGAAGGCCTCGCCACAGGAATCCCTGCAGCTCCTGCATCACCCTTTGCATTAAATCCCGGGAACTCCCATTTGAAATGGGTTTTGGTTTCTTTCCTGGCCGTTTCGCCTGCACGAGAGCTCGTTTCTGGGGAGCACTGGAGCACAATTGTCACTGAAGTCTCGGAATCACAGAATCATGGAAGGGTTTGGGTTGGAAGGGACCTCATAGCCCATGCAGTCCCACCCCTGCCATGGGCAGGGACACCTCCTGCTGGATCAGGGGCTCCAAGCCCCATCCAGCCTGGCCTTCAACGCCTCCAGGGGTTCACCCTGCCTGTGCCCTCACAGCAGGAGCTGCGTGCAGCAGCTTGAGCTGCAGAGGAGTCGAGACTAACCCTTGCCTCGAGCTGGATAAACAGACTCTGGCATAAACCACCTCCGTCAGGTTCTCCCTCCTCTGTGCAGAGAGGCCAAAAGTCAAAGAAGTGTCCAGATTAATTATGCAAATAAAGGAACACGTGGAGAAAGAAACCTCCCCCTCCCAGGGACCACCTACCCTGGGATAACACTGCCAGCTGCCCACACAACCCAGGACAGGGATTATCGCTCCCCTCCTGCTCCAGCAAGACTCCCGCGTGGGAGTGAAGGAGGTGAGAAGCAGCTCCAAAGCGGCCAGAAGAGCTTCAGGGAGAAAGAATTTACAGACATTCCTGTCCACGTTCCTAAAATAGCAATCCTGCTGCTTTACACCCTCCTTTGTAGAGAGCCCCACCAGTAAAAAGTGCTACATAAAAGCCAGGCGCTAACTCTCTTGTGCTGCTTCAGCCCATTAAGTAGAAAGTCGATGCCATTGTATTAGATCTAAGCGAAAAAATACTTCAAAACCTCAAAAATTAGCGTTTTCTGAAGTAATTATCTCCCTCCTCTATCTCCAAGAATAAAGGAATGTGGGCCAATTATTTATTTGAAGGCTAAATATTTACTCCTAGATGAAATGCAGCAGCTCAGGCAGGAGGTGAGGTACCAGCTCTGATGTCATCTAATGCCTGCAAGTCAGAAAACCCAAGTGAAAACAGGTATGAACAAACAAAAACAGCGCGTGTCTCCTCCTGGAAAAGCCCTATGGAGAGGGGAACGGGATGGAGCTCTTTCACCTGAGCCTCATCCAAGGCATTTAGCACAGACCTGGCACCTCGCTTCCACTCCCTTCAGGCAGGAAGGTCTCATTAGACAAGATGCCAGAGCTTAACGAGGGTGCAAGCAGGGCACGATCAAATCTCTCCAAGTTAAAACAGGCTGGATGGGGCTTTGAGAACTCTGATCCAGTGGGAGGTGTCCTACTCATGGCGGGACGTGGGACTAAATGATCTTTAAGGTCCCCTCCACGCCAAACCACACCATGACTCTGTGAAGGAGGCCACAGAGAAGATGCAAGGGCTGGAGCACCTCCTGTATGAGGAGAGGCTGAGAGTTGGCATTGTTGAGTCTGGAGAAGAGAAGGCTCCAGGGAGACCTTGGAGCAGCTTCCTGTGCTGAAAGGGGCTCCAGGAAAGCTGGGGAGGAAATCTGGATCAAGGAGTGCAGGGAGAGGATGAGGGGAATGAATTTCAGCTGAGAGAGGGGAGATTGAGATGGGATCTTAGGGAGAAATGTTTTGCTGTGAGGGTGGGGAGGCCCTGGCCCAGGTTGCCCAGAGTAGGGGTGGCTGCCCCATCATGGAGGGGTTCAAGCTCAGGTTGGATGGGGCTTGGAGCCCCTGATCCAGTGGGAGGTATTCCTGCCCATAGCAGGGGTGGGACTGGATGGGCTTTGAGGTCCCTTCCAACCCAAACTATTCCATGACTCTTATTACAGAAAAGCCATCGCCTTATTCAGGAGCAAAATCCACCTATGGAGTCTGTAGTGCCAGGGGTGGGAACTCCTCCTCACCCTCCCCACACAATTAGCCTGCACACACAGCGAGTGTTAATCAATCGATGTCAGATCTTCAGTTAAAAAAAAAAAAGAAAAAAAAAGAAAAAAGAAAGAAAAAAAAAAGCCCTCCTGCGTTATTTACACCTGACTCAGAGTTTCAAAGCTCAGCTTTTACCCCCTCCAGTCACTCTTCTCTCCCAGGCAGCGGGTGCCAACACTCTGGATCAGGAGCACGGAAGAAGAAAGCAGCTATGTGTAAGAAACCACCAGCGGCACAAGCGCGGGGTGACTCATCTCCTCGGAGAAGCGAGGAACAAGAGCGCTCTCTGTTCGCCGAGACCGCCTCAAGTTTCACTTGCGATCCCATCTCCCTCCACGCACTCCTGACAGCACGCAGAAATATCTCCTCAGGGGATCTTCCCATGGGACTTAACTCTGACACATATTCCCACAGGACTCATTCTTTTACAAGTGTTATTTGTCAGTAAGGCAGCGAGAATCTGATTTTATGAAATACCAAGAAAGTGACTGAGATGCAGAGCTGGGTGCCGGGGGCCAGACTCGTCAACGCGCCTGCGAGTCATGCCCTGCATTCAATGCAACAGAAGAACTTGCTGGGCTGCAAGAGTAGCTGCCCTGGGTCAGAGCTGAGCTCTGCATCACTCAGTATCCTGTTTGTGCTGCCCATGGCCTCTTCTGCACCCCTGAGAAGAGGGAGAGCGCTAGGCAGGGAAAGAGAAAGAGCGAGAGCTGGTTTCTATGTACACGGAGACTGCAGTTTGTTCTCTTCCTCCAGTTTCATAGAATCACAGAATCACTTGGTTGGAAAAGACCTTTGAGTACCTGAACCATCTCCGAGCACCTCACCTGCCCATCTTTTAAACCTCTCCAGAGATGGGGACTCCACCACCTCCCAAAGCCAGTGACTGCTTAATTCTCACCTGCAGACATCACGCAGTGGATGTACAGACACAAAAATCACACCAAAGCATTAAGACCTGTGCAGAGTGACACCCTGCGAACATTCGTCGTGGAACGGTTTGGATTGGAAGGGGCCTCAAAGCCCATCCAGTCCCACCCCTGCCAGGGGCAGGGACACCTCCCACTGGATCTGGGGCTCCAAGCCCCATCCAACCTGGCCTTGAACCCCTCCAGGGATGGGGCATCACATCTTGCTGATGCTTGGTTTGGGCTGCTGAAAGCACCAAGTTACGTGTTGACATTCCCGACCGGTTCCCAGATAACACCAGCACACAGAAACTGCTGGATACGAGGGAACCTCCCATAAGAAAAGTGTTAGACAAGAAAATATGACTTTAAAGAGTAACTGAGCAACCCGCAATACTTTGAGCACACCAAGTAGGGTCAGAGGGAGTTGGACGCAGCAGCAAGGAGGACTCGGTGGATGCTGAACTCCTTTTCTCCTTCCTGCTCGTCATTATAAGTAAAACTTTTGCTCCAGTGGAGAGTTTAACACTGACTTCCCCACTTTCCTCCTTTCTCTTTTGTTCTTCCCTCTCTCCACCCAACATGCCCGGCGTAACACTGACTGCCTCCCCCCTCCAAGAGTTTCCCCCAATTCTTCTGCTTTTCTCCAAGTTATTTTAGTCAAATTCAGAAACATAAGGAAAACAAGTGTGCCGCCCATAACATTCCGAGTACAGAAACCAGTGTGGGAAATAATCTGTGGTGTTTTCCTGCCCTGCTCGGAGCGTGCGGACTGCAGGAATGTACCTGCTTTCCCACGCCCTCCCGGTCGCTGTGGGCAGCCCGCATGGGCATGTTTCCTCCACTCCTCAAAATACCTGTGGCAGCTACCAAAATTATTAACAAAAATAAAATCTCAGCTGTGGGATAACAATTCTGATCAATCCAAGATCTCCTGACAGCATCTCTCCTCCTGAACCAGCACCGAGTAGCTGCTCCAGACAAAGAGACACAACAGCGCGGGGCCACAAGCACAAGGACGCGCGTGTTCTGCAGCAAAAATATAGGCATACAACCTGAAAATTAGTCAGATGGCGAGAAAATTAATTAAGAGCCAAACCAGCCAGTGCTAGGGATGGGTAGGTTTGGGTCAAGCGGGGTGGGGTTGCACATTTGCCTCCTCTCACCTGATGCCAGGGGCCGGATCCACTCCTTGCTGTTCAGGTCAAGTCTCCAGAGGTCATTGAAGGCAGCGTTGCAGCTGCTCTGCGTGCACCCCCCGAACACGTACATCGACTGGTTGGCGTCATAGTAGCACGCACCTAGGAAAAAGCAAAGAGGTAGGTTTGCCGGCTCGCTCGCCTTAGTGGGTTGAGGTAAAAACAGATCATTTTCTTCGCCACTGAGTTTCAGACGTGAGAAAAGCAGGCAGGCTGCCCCGACTCCAATAAACCCAGGCCAGCTTAGGGGTAACCCTGACCAGTGTAAACTTCCAGCAAGAACCTTCTAAGACGATTATCCCCTCAAGCAGAGCTGCTCCTGAAAGTGCAAAGAAAGCTGCCTTAGAAGCTTGTAGTTAATTAGATTAGCTCTGATTAACGCACTTGCTACACTTACCCTCCCTACTCCTGCTTGTGTGGCTCACAGGGCTGCCAGGTTGGACCAAGAAACCAGCCTGTGCCCTCAAACATTGGCACTTATTCTCTTTCGTTAAAGTTGACTGGATTTCATAGAATCATGGAATTGTTTGGTTGGAAAAGAACTTTGAGATCATCGAGTCCAACCATACCTGTCCACTACTGAACCCTCCCCAAGCACACCTTCTCCCCATCTTTTAAACCCCTCCAGGGATGGAGACTCCACCACTGCCCTGAGCAGCCTCTGCCAGGGCCTGAGAACCCTTTTGGTGAAGGAATTTTTCCTGATGTCCAATCTGAACCTGCCCTAGTGCAACTTGAGGCCATTCCCTCTCATCCCATCGCTGTGCCTTGGGAGCAGAGCCCAGCATCCATCTCACCACAACCTCTTTCCAGGAGCTGCACAGAGTGATGAGGTCTCCCCTCAGCCTCCTCTTCTCCCTCAGCCGGTCCCTCAGCCGCTCCCACAACCCCTGTTCTCCAGACCCTTCCCAGCTCCATTCCCTTCTCTGGACGTGCTCCAGCCCCTCCAGGTCCTTCTTGGAGTGAGGGGACAAGGACCCAGCACTTTGCTGTGTTGAACCTCCTTTCATCCAATCTCATCACAGAAAAACACCACTGAAACACGTGGATCTTGCACAAGCATCCCCTGTGCTTCTTAGGTGAAAAGATCAGGCAGTGAGATGGGGAGGGAACACAGTGCTTGACAACCCCTCAAAGATACCCAGGGAAACGAAGAAGAGTTTGCAAGCATTTGGCAGTTCACATCCCATCGCACCCCGGTACTTCTGACAAGAACTAAATTAAACATGAGACAGCAGAAAGGACCAGCTCAGCTCATCTGCCTTGGGGATGAGCAAGATTCAAACATGCTCAGAAAGTTTAACTCCTGTGAGTATCAAGAGGATTTCCCAGTTTCTACATTTCCCTCCCCAAATGCAATGACCCCTGTTGACTCTGTAGGACAAGCCCTGGCCTCTGATGTTCCTGAAAGGCCACAACATCTCTTCCATGTCTTCCCTCACTCATGGAAGGAAGATGAGTGCCTGGAAGTGGACAAGCTTCCACCCGCTCCTGAGTTCAGAAGGAACTAAGGAGGAAAGGCGACTTGGTGATCATCCAGCAGGTTCTTCCACATCCACACCCTCCCCCTGGACAGGTGCTGTCAGCACAGGACAACAACGGGAGTTTAAATTCACCCTTCCCTTGACTTGATACAGCCTGAAAAATCTCAGTTTTGGGGTTTTCTGTAAAATTCTTCTCTATCTTCCCACAGAGATTTGTTTCCAAAGCCTTATCTGTCTGCTGGGGAGTTGCTCTGGTAGTTACTGCATCTCCTAGGACATATTTAATGGTCTTCAGACACCAGGATGGCCTCAAAACACTAAGTTCTCCATGTGGTCGCTCTGTACCACCCACAGGAGCATCAACATCTGTCTCAAAATGGATTCGCTGCCCGAATCCTGCTCTGAATTGACACATCTCTCTGTAAAGTCCAACTTCAGATATCAGTGCCCTCAAAGAGAGTTGTAATATCAACCTTCTCAAAGTGACCAAAGCCTCCCCAGCGTTCATTATCAAGTCTAGTGAGAGGAAAGCCCCCAATAAATCACATCCCTCTCCCCCATGCCAGTCTGTAGGAGAAAGATGTAGTGTTTTATGTGCTGGGAACACTGAAAGGGCTTGGAAAGAGCAGGAGTCATTGCCCTTGCGCTGACAAGCGATATATGGCCTGACACAAAAAGCAAGAGGAAAAATCAAAGTTGAGGCAGGCGGCGTGGGGCATGGAGCAGCATCTGGCCCTGGCTCGGAGACGGAGGTGAGAAGCAGGTGGGAACCTGTAGGAGCAGGCATTGTTGTGAAAACAGTGAAGGACCTGGGGTGCTGGGGGATGAGAAGCTCAACGTGAGCCAGCAACGTGACCTCACAGCCCAGAAACCACCCATGTCCTGGGCTGCATCCAAAGCAGCGTGGCCAGCAGGGACAGAGGGGATTCTGCCCCTCTATCCCTCCTTTGTGAAACCCCACCTGGAGAATTGTGTCCAGTCCTGGAGTTCTCAACATAAAAAGGAGATGGAGCCGTTGGGACAAGTCCAGAGGAGGGTACAAGGATGATCAGAGGGCTGGAGAACCTCCATTCAAGGACAGACTGAGAGAGTTGGGGTTGTTCAGCCTGGAGAAGAGAAGGCTTGAGGAGACCTTACAGCAACCTTCCAGTACCTGGCGGGGCTCCAGGAAAGCTGGGGAGGGGCTGTTCAAAAAGGCTTGTGGTGATAGGACAAGGAGCAATGGGTATAAACTAGAGAGGGGCAGATTTAGACTGGACGTGAGGAGGAATTTCTTCACAACGAGGGAGGGGAGGCCCTGGAACAAGCTGCTCAGGGAAGCTGTGGCTGCCCCATCCCTGGGGGCCAGGGTAGATGGGGCTTGGAGCAACCAGAATCAGTGGGAAGTGTCCCTGCCCATCGTAGAGGAGCTGGAAGTGGATGGGCTTTAAGGTCCCTTCAAATCATATTCTATGATTCTATGCAGAAGGGCTGACACACAAGGGCAGCAGCTTTGATAAAAAACACTGATATTTACATATATCCAAGGCAAAATTGAAGGTGGACACCAGCGGCACCAGATCTTCCTTCTCTCTCTCTCCAACACATTATATGCTGTTGTCCACCAGTTAAATAAAAATAGATCCAGAAAAGCTGACCCGACAGACATGGGGCTGCTCCAGAGCTTGTCCTGACACAAAGGCTTTTATATCCCACCCAGGGAGGCTGGAGGGTCCTGAAGGAATTTAGAAGATGTGTAGATGGGACCTGGTTGGACTGAATGATCTCAAAGGTCTTTTCCAATTAAGTGATACTATGATTCTCTTTGAAACAGCAGCAATAACAGAACAAATACCTGAAAAAGGATGCCTGGAATGAGAACCTGCTGTTGGAGCCAAGGAAAATGACACAGAGCAAAGCCTCATGACAAGCCACCTCCACTTCCAGCTCAGTTTTCGACCATCGCAAGCAAATCCCTGGTTTCCAGTGATCCAGCCCCACAGCCCAATTTTGCTGGCTGCACCCATGTACTTCCAGCGTGAAAGACCTCTTTCCTGCAGCCCCCTTACACACACAGTGATGCTCCTCTCTCCCCTAGGAATGAATCAACGCGGTAAACAGAAGCTACGGCAGACAATACTGCGGCTCAGCAGGGATCTGAGGGTCCGTCCCATGGCCTGACCTGGGGCTTGTCATGCAGATCCTCAGCTGGAAGGCCAGCAGCCCTCACGCCCTTGGCTTTCAGCAACAAGGCCAGGGTGCTTGGCTGGGAACGGGGGAGCTGGAGACTCAGGAGGGTAATGGTGCTCACAGGGTGAGAACACCCAGCTCTGCCCTGTGTACAGCCACACAGTGTCTTTAAGTGCAGCTGACCTGTCTTCTTCTCAACCCACATCTGGCTAAACTAACACAACATACGTCTACACGCCACAGGACATCATTCAGGAGCAGTGGTGCAGTGGATTAACCTGGGGTGGGGTTAAGAAGAAAATGTGGAATGGTTTGGGTTGGAAGGGGCCTCAAAGCCCATCCAGTCCCACCCCTGCCATGGGCAGGGACACCTCTCGCTGGATCAGCCAGCTCCCTGATCCACCAGGACAACGGGATACAGATCAGAACAGTCCATGGGACAAATCCCACCTGCAAGGAGCCCAGGAAGCAAACCTGCTCCTCAAGGTGACTTTTTGCCCTACATGATTAAATACAAGCATTTTGCACCATGCTGGTCATAAAATATTGCATCTCATCATAGAACCATGGAATGGTTTGGGTTGGATGGGAGTACAAAACACACCCAATTCCACCACCTGCCCTGGGCAGGGACACCTCTCGCTGGATCAGGGGCTCCAAGCCCCATCCAACCTGGCCTTGGATCCCTCCAGGGATGGGGCAGCCACCACTTCCCTGGGCAATCTGGGCCAGGGCCTCCCTACCCTCACAGTAAAGCATTTCTCCCTAAGATCTCATCGCAATCTCCCCACTTTCAGCTGAAAATCATTTCCCTCATGCTCTCCCTGCACTCCCTGATCCAGAGCCCCTCTGCTGCTTTCCCAGAGCCCCTTTCAGCACTGGAAGCTGCTCTAAGGTCTCTCTGGAGCCTTCTCTTCTCCAGGCTGAACTACTCCTCTCCTCGGATAACAAATCATGGTCAAAAGCATTTTTATAGCTTTACCTACTCCTAAAGATCGATCCCTTCCCCATTTTTATAGGGTAAGACCCCTCGTAGGCTGCAGCATCACCTCCACAGGGACGGCACCAGCCAGTGCTTCCCACCTGGAGTACGTGATGCAAAGCAACGCTGTGGTTGTTCTACTTCACCTTTCCTGAAAGGTTTGGTTTCCTTAGAAATCTCCTCTGCCTAATGATGACAGGTCAAGAGCCTCTTCCCCAAGCCAACCCCTTGGCAAGCGCTGCTTTCACACACCAGCACAGCTCATTTATTACTTTTGAGGGGAGGTGGCGGCATTCTTCTCCTCTATTTGGGTTTCAAACCCAGGCCAGCCAGCCAGGCACCGTGACGTCCACCCGGTGTGTATTTTAATCCCAGACCAAAATAATTTAAACTGGTTCTTCTTCACAAGCTACTTATTAAAGCCGCCAGAGCCGAGACAGAGGGGCTTGGGAAAAAAGGAAAAGCACAACTCCAGTTTATACCATCAGCCTTGTAAGGGTGTAGGATAAATCGGGGGGAGGGTGGGAGTTCCTGATGCCTTTGGATGGAAAGAGTGGAAAATACTGGATGGATTTTTAGTTGTTTTTTCCGAGTCCCAGTAAATTCAGTACCCCCCAGAGTTTCAGAGTCAATGCATCTCTGCCTGCAAATGAAGGGAATAAATATTTCATAGAATCACAGAATCACTACCAGAGCAATGAGGTTTCCCCTCAGCCCTCTTTTCTCCAGACTAAAGAGCCCCAGGGCCCTCAGATGCCTCTGGCGTCTGAGATCCAAAGGATCCACAGAGCCAGTGTGGTGTGAACGTGTTCCTGCCTCCCCTCTGTGCCGCACAGCAAAGCAGCAGAGAGTTTCACCCGGAGCCCAGGATAACAGAAACAAAGACCAACTGGAAGGGAAAACAGAATGCAAAGCACATGGCCTTCACTATAATTAAAAGGTGCTGACTTTTTAAACTTTGAATGCATCAAATGAAGTAACCTGTCCGAGTTCAAAGAATCACAGAATCACCAGGTTGGAAAAGACCCACCGGATCATGGAGTCCAACCATTCCTATCAAACACCAAACCATGCCCCTTAGTGCCTCATCCACCCGTCCCTTAAACCCCTCCAGTGAATCAACCCCCTCCCTGGGCAGCCTCTGCCAGGGACCAATCACCCTTTCCAGGAAACATTTTTTTCCTAATGTCCAGCCTGAACCTCCCCTGGTGGAGCTTGAGGCCATTCCCTCTTGTACTGTCCCCTGTCCCTCGGGAGAAGAGCCCAGCTCCCTCCTCTCCACAACCTCCTCTCAGGGAGTTGGAGAGAGCAATGAGGTCTCCCCTCAGCCTCCTCTTCTCCAGGCTAAACACCCCCAGCTCTCTCAGACGCTCCTCTTGTTCTCCAGCCTCCTCACCAGCTTTGTCACTCTTCTCTGGACTCGCTCCAGAGCTTCAACATCCTTCTTGTGGTGAGGGGCCCAGAACTGACCCCAGGATTTGAGGAGCGATCTCACCAGTGCCGAGTCCAGAGGGAGAAGAACCTCCCTGGACCTGCTGGCCACACCGTTTCTGATCCAAGCCAAGATGCCATTGGCCTTCTTGGCCATCTGGGCACACTGCTGGCTCATGGTCAGTCACTGTCAACCAACATCCCAGGTCCTTCTCCTCCAGCAGCTTTCCAGCCAGACTTCTCCTAGTCTGGAGCTGCTCAGGGTTGTTGTGCCCCAAGTGCAGGACCCGGCATTTGGCCTTGTTAAACCTCATCCCGTTGGTCTCAGCCCATGGATCCAGCCTGTTCAGATCCCTTTGGAGCCTCCTGACCCTCCAGCAGATTCACGCTTCCACCCAGCTTAGTGTCATCCACAAACTTGCATTGTGTTCCCCATTAGACAGAGGGGCAAGAGTCAGTGTGGCTACTGAAACCCCACTGCAGCGCGGCCCTCGAGTGAGAACAGCATCAAAGCCCTGCGGCAGCCCCTAGGGTTGGCATTCCCAGCGCTCCCAGGATCTCCACACCAAGCCAATGCTGCTGGCACCGCTTCTCCCAGCGCAGGGCTGGGTTTTGGAGTGAACTTGAGAGCTGGCAGGACAGCGGCGCCGAGCAGGCAGGGCTGCAGATGAAAGCGCCCGGTCCTGCTGGCTGGCACCAATATTTACACCAGCGATGCCACAAGTTGCAGCACGATAAAAATGTACCAGCCCTCTGAAAGCTCAGCCCTACAACTGCCTCCATGGCTTGGGGTGGGAACAGAACATCACACATCTATCCCTTTATTCCCTAAAGCTCAGTATTCCTGCTCCTGGCAGTCCTGGGAGTCGACACAGACAACAGGCAGCGATATATTGAGCCGGGTCGGGTGACATGAAGAGCCATAACTCATGTAGAAAAGCTGCTCATCTTGTAAAACAAACAACATTCCAGCTCTCACCTCTCCCGTGCCTCTCAGGGTAAGCACACAGAATTGCTTTAATGAGTCATCACGCTGGTGCCAGGCTCCTCAGACTGCACGGAGTGAAAATAATCATCATTTAAAATGAGTCACTTCTCCATCAAAGGATCGATATTTCTGGCACAACTGCCAGCATTCCTCTGCTGCTGCTCTGTTTTCACATTCCTGCACCTCCTGACATTGCTGTCTGATTGCGGGCAGTTATTTCACCCCGTGAGTCATTGCCCTGCTATGATCTTTGTAAGTTCATAAGTCAGGGCTAAAAAAGCATTAGATGACTCCAGCAAACATTATAGAACCATGGAAGGGTTGGGGTTGGAAGGGACCTCAAAGCCCACCCAGTCCCAGCCCTGCCATGGGCAGGGACACCTCCCACTGGATCAGGGGCTCCAAGCCCCATCCAACCTGGCCTTGAACCCCTCCAGGGATGGAGCAGCCACCCCTGCTCTGGGCAACCTGGGCCTCCCCACCCTCATTGTTAAGAATTTCTTCCTAACGCCTAAACCAAATGTTCCCTTTTCCAATTTAAAGCCATTTCCCCTTGTCCTGTCACTCCAGGCCCTTGTGAAAAGCCACTCCCCAGCTTTCCTGGAGTCCCTTTCAACACTGGAAGCTGCTCCGAGGTCTTCCAGCAGCCTTCCCTTCTCCAGGCTGAACAACCCCAACTCTCTCAGTTCGTCCTCATATGGGAGGAATTCCAAATCTTGGATCATCTCTGCGGCCTCCTCTGGACTCATTCCAACAGCTCCATCTTCTTCTAGTGTTGAGGACTCCAGAACTGGACACAAGGCTCCAGGTGGGTCTCACCAGAGAGGAGAAGAGGGGCAGAATCCCCTCCCTCCCTGGTGCCCCCACTGCTTTGCATGCAGCCCAGGACGTGGCTGCTTTCTGGGTTGTGAACACATGTCGCCAGCTCATGTTGAGCTTCCCCAGCAGTCCAAGTCCTTCTCCTCAGGGCTGCTCTCAATCACATTGTCTCCCAGCCTGCACTGAGACTGTGGATTGCCCTGACCCAGTCGTAGGACCTTGCACTTGGCCTTGTTAAACCTCAGGAGGTTCATTACGCCTGGTTTTCAGCCCCCAAACCCACACATGAAGTAAATCTTCCTGTAAGTTTGTATCTAAAAATAGCATCATTGACATTGTATAATGTTCTGAGGCTTCAAACCTCTTAGAAAACCTGCAGCTCATCCATAAAGTTGTTATCAGCTGTCACAGGATCAAAGACCTTGCCAAATGCTCCCTCCCCAGGAGATTACAGCGACTTCCATTAATTATCCCTTATCAAACAGATTTTCTATTCCTCCCTTCAGCACCGATAGCAGATACAGTGACCTCTAACTCTTTAAACTTCTCCCACTTGCCCCCTCATGCTCCATGTGGGCACTTCTGGAATGGTTCTAATATATTCTAGAAAAGAGAGAGCCCCAAGAGCTTCTTTGATACCAGCTCCTGTTGCCTGTTGGCTTCAAACAACTCATGCCTGCTCGATGACGTCTTCCCACCAACACTGCAAATCACTCACCCCCAAAAAAGGGGTCTGATTCCTCCCTCACTGCCCCTCCTGAAACATGCTCTGACTTCACCGCATCTTAATTATTTTAGGTCATCGGTTTAGAGATTCCGTTTGAATTCCTGCTTTGAATGATTTGTAGCTTCGGTTCAACACCGGAATCCACCCACAAACACGCAAGGCTTTGTTGTAAGGAGAGAAGATATCGCAGATCTAAACTGCTTTGAAAGAAATCAGTTTAAGTCAGCAAACAAGCTAATCCAGATTAGGTTTCTTTGCATAAAGTGCGTTCATAACGCTTCTGTAGCAACCGAGGGCGGATCGGAGCCAGGACGTGGTCAGGTGGCAAGGCTAAGGCTGATTACACACCACAAGGGCAGTGGCTTCGGTACAACTCATCCTGGATGCAGTGTAACCGCAGCCCACGCAGAGCAAGCCCCGGTGGACAGCAGGATAAATTAAAGAGCGCAGTGATCTTCAGTGCAATATTTAGGCCTTTTTCAGGTCATTTCTAGCCTTAAAGCTCACCAGGCTGCAAATCTCCAAGTCATTAATAAGCACTTTACTGATGCGGCTGCTCAAAACCGGGCTGTGAACAGCAGTGCCTCTTTTACTCTTTACAGGAACAAGGAAATCTTTGAAGAGCACAATGACTTCGCCAGAGCTGCCTGCAGCACCTCCTGGCCTTGTCCTGGCAGGAATCATAGAACCGCTGGGTTGGAAAAGACCTTGGAGATCAAGTCCAACCATCCCTGCCCACTACTACACCCTGCCTGAGCACCTCATCTCCCCGGCTTTTAAACCCTTCCAGGGATGGAGACTCCACCGCCGCCCCGGGCAGCCTCTGCCAGTGCCAGAGAACCCACTCAGTAAAAGAATTTTTCCCACTATCCAATCTGAACCTGCCCTGGCACAACTCAAGGCCATTTCCTCACGTCCCATCACTGTCCCTTGGGAGCAGAGCCCAGCACCCACCTCACCACAACCTCCTCTCCAGGAGCTGCACAGAGCAATGAGGTCTCCCCTCAGCCTCCTCTTCTCCAGGATAAACCCCTCCAGGTCCCTCAGCCGCTCCCACAATCCCTGTTCTCCACACCCTTCCCAGCTCCATTCCCTTCTCCAGACACGCTCCAGCCCCTCCAGGTCCTTCTTGGAGTGAGGGGCCAGATCTGACCCCAGGATTCGAGGTGCAGCCTCCCCAGCACCGAGTGCAGGGGACGATCCCTTCCCTGCTCCTGCTGGCCAAACCACGGCTGAGCCAAGCCAGGGTGCTGGTGGCCTTCTTGGACACCGGGGCCACTGTTAGCTCATGTACAGCCGCTGTCATCCAGTGCTCCAAGGTCCTTCTCCTTCAGGCAGCTTCCCAGCCGCTCTCCCCCAAGCCTGGAGCTGCTTGGGGTTGTTGTGACCAAAGCGCAGGACACAGCATTGAATCAGGGCAAGGAGAGCTTTTCCCAGCGGATACTCACTGTGTGAGAAGCGCTGCGTGATTGGGGTGCCGGGGTAGGGGTAAGTGCGACTCTCCCACTGAATATTTCCTTCTTGCACCGCTTTGATAAAGCCGTGGTAGCACTGATGGGCCACACCTAGGGAAAAACAAGATGTCAGCAAAATTTTGAGCAAGTTAGGAATGAACTGTTCCTGCACAACTGCACAAGCAGTGTGACAGCACTTATAAAGAAACCCTGTATAAAGATTATAAATGTGCCAGTGAGAATTCGGGGGATTAAAGAGAATAAAACATAGGGACTCTGCAAACAGAAGATCAGCAGCATTCACTGATTTATTACATTTCTCATGTCTGTCAGCCCTAGTTTGGAAAAGCGAAGCCTTTGTGCAAGGTCGGTGCCTTCACGGAGCTGGTTTCAGCCGTCCTTGCTACAATGCAAGCCTGTTGTCCCCTCAGCAGGGCTCCCGAGAGCAGAAGCTCTTCTCCTAACAGACCCAAGAAGACAAATCATGGAATGGTTTGGGTTGGAAGGGACCTCAAAGCCCATCCAGTCCTATCCCTGCCAGGGGCAGGGACACCTCCCACTGGATCAGGAGCTCCAAGCCCCATCCACCTGGCCTTGAACCCCTCCAGGGATGGGGCAGCCACCCCTGCTCCGGGCAACCTGGGCCAGGGCCTCCCCACCTTCGCAGCAAAACACTTCTCCCTAACATCTCATCTCAATCTCCCCTCTTGCAGCTCAGAACCGTTCCACTCATCTTCTCCCTGCACTCCCTGACCCAGAGCCCCTCCCCAGCTTTCCTGGAGCCCCTTTCACCACTAGAAGCTGCTCTAAGGTGCAACAATGAGTTTTTAAGAGCCTGCATGCAGCTACTGCGCAACAACCTAGAATAAACATGAGAGGAGACGTCGGTGATGGCAGTCAGAGCATGTTAGGTGGAAATAGTCCTCCTTTCCTGTGCTCCTCTGCTGAGCAGCTTGGCCCCCGAGCTGCAGGAGTTCTGTGTCTCCGTGTGCTGAGAGCAGCCTGAGCCTGGAAAGAAAAGGCTCTGGTGGAGACTCGGACTGCAGCACCTCAGCAGCGTCCGCTACGGCAGCGCTGAGGATGCCGCCACCTGCTAAGATTCTTTCCCAAGGATTCGCTTACTGAAAGCCCCGGGTCAGGAACACTCCAGCAAGAAATCACACTCTGGGATAGAGAGCAGGAAGCTTTAGAGAAAATGAAGCCAGGAGTCCTCCGGCAGCCGGTCTCCTGAGCCATGCAGGAAATGCAATCCCAGCAGTTGGGTTTCATCGCAGATGTATCCTGACAGACGGGAAACATTAACCCGAACCAAACAAATCAAGCAGTTACCTCAAGCGACCCTTCTGCCTCGTGGCAAGCAGGTTCACAATTAGGCTCTCTTCTTTTTGGAAAAATGGGAGGGCCGCCCAGCACTGCTCAGCACCTGAGACTCAGAAAATGCACTCCAACAGCACATTGTGCCTTTGGCTGATCGTCCCTCCACTCCAGGGTTCTTTCCCTCAGCTGCTTTTGGGAGAATCACCAGATGCGTAGTTATTCCAGATGCATCCTTTGCATCTCTCAATGCTGCTCCAGGAACGAACACGCGTGAGAAAGCTCAGCCAAGCAGCAACTCAAGGGCTGTGGGTGCTTGAAAAGCATTTCCACCCCACGGCTGAGCAAAACCAGGGTGCTGGTGGCCTTCTTGGACACCGGGGTCACTGCTGGCTCGTGTTCAGTCACTGTCATCCAGCACACTCAGTTCCATTCTTGCCACCGACAGGGACACCTCCCACGGGATCAGGGGCTCCAAGCCCCATCTCACCTGGCCTCAAACCCCTCCAGGGACGGCGACTCCGCCGCTGCCCTGCACCCTGGCACGTCTGCAGGGTCTCGGCTGCACAACCGCCTTCGCGTCCCTTCCTTGCAAAGCCCAGTCCTCGCTGCGGCTCACGGCTCCTTCCAGCTCCACAAAGCTCTCCTCCCCGAGGAGGCCCTGAGCGAGGAAGCTCACCCTGAACCAGCACCAGCATTATAAACTTCAACAGTTTTGAAAACTTGCTGGTGTTTTCTAGCAGACAATGAAAACAGTACCGCAGGGAAGGTTTTCGCATGGCTCTGTCAAGGGCAAACCAACAACTAACAGGCAGGTTTCTCCTTCAGCCAAGAGAACCTCCCAGCGCATGGGGACCACATCTGATGCAACCACCTCGGGCAGGGGACAACAGAGCCTCCCCTCCCTCCTTTGGGCTGTTCTGTTGACACAACATCATCAAAGGCACCTTCTCCTCAGCTCCCAAGGGGAAAACCAGTCCAAAAACTCCAGTGGCTCCCACTCAAAGCACAGCGGGGATGTGGAGGAAGAACAGAGCCAAGAGGAAGGGAGGTGGGAGAGGTGTTTACTGTGCCAGTTACAGCTACCCGAGAGGTTTTAAGTGCAAGCTTCAGGCTTCTCTACTCATTTTCAGGCTAAAGGCCCAGGGAGGATGAGCTGCTCTGATTTGCCTATGTTTTGATGCTGTGAACGTGGATAAAAGAACATTTAATGAATGAGTTTTGCCCCCAAGCCTGTTTTTATCCTGAGATCTTGAGGAAAAAAATGAGAAGTTTTTCCATCATCCCTGTGAAAATGAATGCAGCGTCACTGCATAGAGATAAACCCACCAGGAAACAAGTCCTGGGGAGTATTATCCCCTCGGTGGAAGGGTGGATGCAGGACTGGCTGCACTGCGAGCCTGGAGCAGACAGGAAAGGTGGAGCCACAGGTCTGATATCAGAGTAGGATATCGCAGCCCGGCAGTGGGAAAACACACTGCATCAAGGAGGGACCAGGGTCGTTCCAGCTCTCTTGCCTTCCCAAGAAATCATGGGGAACATGGTAGCAAAGTGAGGGATTGTGTTTGGCCGCGGATGATAAAGCAAAAAAACAGGGAGGATGCGCAGACCTCACAGGGCTTCAACCCGCATTCCTCTCCTGGCAAAGACTTGGTCTTTATATCATGGAATCAGGGAATGGTTTGGGTTGGAAGGGACCTAAAAGCCCATCCAGTCCCACCCCTGCCAGGGGCAGGGACACCTCCCACTGGATCAGGAGCTCCAAGCCCCGTCCAACCTGGCCTTGAACCCCTCCAGGGATGGGGCAACCACCACTGCTCTGGGCAACCTGGGCCAGGGTCTCCCCACCTTCGCAGCAAAACATTTCTCCCTAACATCTCATCTCAATCTCCCCTCTTGCAGCTCAGAACTGTTCCCCTCATCCTCTCCCTGCACTCCCTGACCCAGAGCCCCTCCTCAGCTTTCCTGGAGCCCCTTTCACCACTAGAAGCTGCTCTAAGGTGCAACAATGAGCTTTTAAGAGCCTGCACGCAGCTACTGCGCAACAACCTAGAATAAACATGAGAGGAGACATCGGTGATGGCAGTCAGAGTGTGTTAGGTGGAAATAGTCCTCCCTTCCTGTGCAAGAGAGAATCTGGGCAACAACAGCTCCTCTGCTGAGCAGCTTGGCCCTCGCGCTGCAGGAGTTCTGTGTCTCCGTGTGCTGAGAGCAGCCCGAGCCTGGAAAGAAAAGGCTCTGGTGGAGACTCGGACTGCAGCACCTCAGCAGCATCTGCTACGGCAGCGCTGAGGATGCCGCCACCTGCTAAGATTCTTTCCCAAGGATTCGCTTACTGAAAGCCCCGGGTCAGGAACATCCCAGCAAGAAATCACGCTCTAGGACAGAGAGCAGAAAGCTTTAGAGAAAATGAAGCCTGGAGTCCTCCCGCAGCCGGTCCCCAGAGATGTGCAGGAAAGACAACCCCAGCGGTCTCCCTGCAGCTTTCTCTTCTCCAAGCTGAACAACCCCAGCTCTTAAACCTGGGCAAAGCAGAAAACGCCTGGAATCCCAGTGATGTTTTCATACGTGCAGAGAACTCCACAAATTAGGCTCCACACGCTGCCAAAGGCGTTTCTCACCTCACACCTGCTCTGCCTTCTCAGGAGGAATGAGCTACCCTTGTGCACCAGCGTGCCTCATTTCCTACAAATTTAACTGTGGTCTCTTAAGCTGCTTGTTTTTTAATGAAGCTTACAATCTAAATGTGTTTCCTCAACCAAAACATCACAGAAATCACCCAACGTATTCAAAAACACCAAGGGAGATGACTTTGTTTGTATTCTTCTCCAAACTTCACCTACCTATTGTTCTATCACACATCTAGCATTAAAATATCCTCATAAGGCGTCAGAATTAACGCTGTGCAGAGGCAAAACAAAGGATCTGTGCCTCAGGGCTACTCTTTCAGGAAGTCTGAATATGTAGATCTATACTAATATAGATTTTATATTCTGCTTATCTTCAGCGGAGCTGTAAGAACCAGACACTGTTTCCAGCCTAAAGCTTAAGCTTTGGGAACATTAATTACTGAGCAAGTCACAAATAAAGCACAATTACAGCCACATTAGACACGGGACGCTAGTAACAGGGTCTGCTGTGTGGTAGAGAGGGAGCCCGAACACAGGGTCAACAGCACTGCACCCCAGCACTGCACACAGGGCATTCAAATGCAGCACAACCAAGCGGTTCTGCTTTGGGGTTTCACTCTTTTCAAGTTCAAAAGAGGCCGAGGGGCTCGATCCTGCGCCATTATTCAGCAAAGCAAGCGACCTGGTGGCCGTAGCTGTTTCTTGGCATTTCGTAGAAGCCAAATTTTTGAGTCAAAGGGAGAAAGCAACAGGTGAGGCTGAAGCAAAGCAAAAAGCAGCTGGGATATGAATCTGTGAGCCCACAATTAAACAAACACCCTGTCACTAGAGCCGGCTGTACCTTTGATGAGTCGATACCACTGTTTGCAGACAAGGGCAGCGGTTTTGTGCTCCTGATATGGTGAGAGGAAGGAGAGGATATATTCCAAAACCTCTTCTGGGAGCTCCAGCATCGATCTGTTGTGTCTGGTCTCCTCGACCTCCAGCTCAGCATGTGGCTCATCATCTTGCTCCATGGTCCCTTCAACCACAGTGTCTTCTGGATCCACAGCCATGAAACCATCATCTTCACTGTCCGAGGAACTGGCCATGGCATTCCACTTCAGAGCTTAACAGGAGGGAAAAGACAACAGTAAGGTTACAAAGCAAATTCACAGGATCAGAAATGCACCTACACCAAGGGTCCCCAAGCTCTACCAAGCCGAGGACGTGGTTTCTGCAGAGCTTTGGAGCAGGTGGGAAGTGGTCTAGGTACAATCTACTCTCCGTTGGTGCAGTGTTTCCCCAGGCTACTTCATCTGCCCCACGACAGCAGACAGACGGACCCAGAGAGACAAAAGCAAACCCACTGGTGGAGCCACTCCAGTCCTGCTCTCTTGCTGGGCACCAGACAGCATCACATTGCTGTGCTGTGCCGGAAGCCTCAGCTGGTTTGCACCACAGAGCTGGGAAAAGGGCTCAGGAATGGGATCCCCAGCGAATTGTAACTGGAGGCGAGGCAGGATTGAAGCAACAGCTTTGCAGCCCTTCTTCCCCTGCGAAACCAGTTTTGCCAGCAAGCTGCTTTACCCCAGCAACGCTTCAGCAGCACGGGGAAAAAAAAAAATTCATGTCCTGTTCTCCCTTAACACCCGCTTCCTCCTCCTTTGAGCATTCGCATGCAGTTGCTCACTGACAGCAGGTGAGGAAAGAGAAACTCTCCCAGGATTTACTGCCGGTGAAAGGCTGCAATATCAAATCTTGCATCTCCAGCTGTTCAGAACATCTTAAGTGTAAGGTAATGAACCGATGACAGAAATACATCGGGAAATAAATCTATCATAACAAGCAGCTGTGTCAGATCCAGCCGGCTGGCGCAGTGGGCAGCTAAACCCAAGCCTGTCGCTGCAAAACCAACCCCTGGACCCGATTTCTTAAGAAGCAGCCGACCTGTGAGAGCGGTGATAGTTTTCCCTTCCAGTACCACTGGGTGAAGACCATGGGATGCAACTGCTCCGAGACTACATATGCATTGATAGCTCAGACTGAAACGACAGCCCACAAGGGCGATACAGAGACCTTCTCCAGAAACTACAATAACAAACTCCCTTTTTAACTTTTCCCAGCACATCATGTTGTGAAGAAGGACCCAAAATAAGGCGAGCTCTCAGCTTTTACATCACTCCTAACTCCCCAAGGCAGAGGCTGCTCAGCCATCGCCAGCTCCCTGATCCACCAGGACAACGGGATACAGATCAGAACAGTCCATGGGACAAATCCCACCTGCAAGGAGCCCAGGAAGCAAACCTGCTCCTCAAGGTGACTTTTTGCCCTACATGATTAAATACAAGCATTTTGCACCATGCTGGTCATAAAATATTGCATCTCATCATAGAACCATGGAATGGTTTGGGTTGGATGGGAGTACAAAACACACCCAATTCCACCACCTGCCCTGGGCAGGGACACCTCCCACTGGATCAGGGGCTCCAAGCCCCATCCAACCTGAGCTTGAACCCCTCCAGGGATGGGGCAGCCACCACTGCTCTGGGCAACCTGGGCCAGGGCCTCCCCACCCTCACGGAAAACCATTTCTCCCTAACATCTCATCTCAATCTCCCCTCTTGCATCTCAAAACCATTTCCCTCATCCTCTCCCTGATCCAGAGCCCCTCTCCAGCTTTCCTGAAGCCCCTTTCAGCACTGGAAGCTGCTCTGAGGTCTCCCCAGAGCCTTCTCTTCTCCAGGCTGAACAACCCCAATCTTATTTCTAACAAACTTTCAGTATTGCAGAAAATACGTATGGAAGGAATCGAAGTTACCCAGTATCAGGAATGAACTAAGCTGTTAAAAGGTTCCAGCAATGCAAACTCTATACTCTTACCCAGCTAAACCCAGGGTTTTCCCATCCCAGCATACACTGAGCCAAAGAGCCTTGGGAAAAGCAGACAGCGGAGACAAGGAGCAGAAATCTTGCCATGACAACTGATTCATGCTCAGAAAAATTACGTTTGACAGCATTACTCTGAGCTTCTGTCAGGTTCCCTGAGGAAGCAGCATCGGAAAATCCTAAGGGCTGTCAATCTCTGGGAGAAACCCCGTCAAAACGGAACTCACAGTTATCATTCTAACAGATGCTTGGCACGCTTTCCCATGTCAGAAATCCTTCTTGGAGTCAATGTTATGACAGAGGAAGGCTGGGACCCAAACGCTTTGACACAGAGCCAGCAAACCGCATTACACAGCAGATAACACAAATTCCCAAAGATTAAGGAATGGAAAACTAGGGAAAAAAAAAAAAAAAAAAAAAAGAGCTGCACTAAAAAAAAAATCATTTCAAAACAGAGAGTTGGGTCTTTTCCAAGCAAAAGCCTCTCTCATCATGAAGTGCATGTGCCGATTCCCATCCTGACACAGCATGGCAGGAAGCCAAAGGCTCCCAGTTCTCCAGCCTTGGGATGCGGTTTTGCTCGAGGCGGGGAGGTCAGAGGAATGAGGGTCGGTTCAAATCTCAGGGCTCAGGCAAAGAGGGAGCAGCATCTACCCAGGCGCTTCACACCCTAAAAAACTTGCCAGGAAACCCAACGGAACACGTTGAGTGAGTCCAACAGGACACCAGTAGGTGACAGCTCCAACATACGCCAGGGCTCGACAGGCTCAAACGCCACATCTGCTGTCTCGAAGCAAAGGTTGGGTTTTTCCCAACAGCTTTGATTTATCCTTTAAACACCACCCAAAACCTGCCAGAGGAAAGCAGCTGAGAAGGGCAGGAACGCATGCATGGCCAGTCAGGGCTCTTTCCAGTTATAAAATCCCAGTTTCAATCCTCCGAAGCAACAACACAACACAGCAACTTAATCACAGGCGCAAACCAGCTCAGGGGTCAGAAAAGGGACAGGTTCAGATTAGACATCAGGAAAAATTTCTTCACCGAAAGGGTTCTCAGGCACTGGAACAGCTGCCCAAGGCGGTGGTGAAGTCCCCAGCCCTGGAGGGGTTTAAAAGATGGGTGGATGAGGTGCTCAGGGATGGCTCAGTAGTGGACAGGGATGGTTGGACTCAATGAGCTCAAAGGTCTTTATCAACCAAGTGATTCTATGATAAAGCATCTTTAAAGCTCATTTTAAAAAGGCAGAAGGAGCAGGAAAACCCCTCGATGCCTCCCAAGAGCAGATCTGGGGATGGAGAAGCTGCACTGGGTTTAGTTCGATAACATTATAAATATTCAAATGCATCCATTCTGCTGGATTCTCGTTTTCTAAACATTTTACCATAAGAAATAATCTCCTGCCAAGTTTTCACACCCAGCTATGTTATTTTTCTTAAGGGAAACACGACTGGCAATCAACCCAACTCCCAAAAGGGAAGTCATTGTCAAAATAACCCTGCAAGCTTGACCTGCTGTGGATGCAGGTTCAGCTCTTATGCTCTGGGAATAGCGGGATGGGAATAACCACCCCCAGATGGCAAAGGAGCAAAAGTCCTGTCCTAAAACCCTGCTCCAGCATCGAAATAGGAAAAAGAAACCCAGGCAGTCGGCACAGGAGTGCTAAAGCATCCCAGCCAGCTTCCATCACCAGTTACTCAGTAGATCCACAAGAAAAAAAATCCCATGCCAGTGTTTTTAATCATTATTTGATGAGCAGAACAGAGCATTTCTGTCCTGTTTGCATTTAGGGGGGATGCAGTAGGTGCTTTCTCACTCCTCCTGGCTCTGAAGGTGCTTTCTTGCACCAAGACAGGCTTCAGTTTGTACACAGGCTAAAATTAATCTCTGAGCACTTAAAAAGCCGCAGTGATGGGATGTAAGGAGTTGTGTCTCATCCAAAAGGATGTGCAATTCAATTAACTCTCCGGGATGGATCCAGGAGTCCCTTCGTGCTTGGATCCATTGCTGTGAAGCCCAACATGACTCCCATGAAGCAACATCTTTTATTTTGCACCCTACAGCCCCTCCTGCAGTTAACTGCTTTACTATTCTGTCAGCAGAAACACTTTGTGGGGTTCAGAAATCACCCTAAAGCTGCACTGAGGGGGAATCGCAGCTGAAAAGAACACGTAAAGACACTCTCAAAGGGAAATCGAAACAGAGCTCTGCCAGCACTGATCGAATTTTCCTGGCCCTTCCCAAAAGCTGCAACTCTGCCTGTTGCAAAACACTTTATACCCCCTTTCCTCCTTTCAGAGCATTTCAATTCTCCCTCTCTCCCCTTCCAAAATGATTTCGGAACCTGCTCTTTATTTCGCTAAAATCAAAGATCCACTGCAGCGGAAGAAACGGATGAAAAATATTAAATACAGGCAAAAAAACAAACTCTGTGGGTCTTTAAGGAAGCCCAGTGGCCACCTCGGGCAGCCCAGCAGCCAAATCCCGTCTCGATCCGAGGCTTCCCTACCTGCAGGCACCTCTCTGGCTCCCATGGACCCCAGTTTGCAGGCATGGGTGGCACTGGCGGTTTCCATCCCGAGCTGCCTCCTCCTGTGCGCGGCTCGCAGCTGGTTTGAGAAGCACTTGAACCCGCAGGGGTTTTGACCCGGCTGCTTTTTGGGTTTTTTAAGAGTCAACAGATTTTAGAAGGAGAAAAAAAAAAGCCTCCAAGGGAAAGTTGCTGAATGAAAACAAGAAGCCACGTAACAGGGCTGAGTCAGAGAGCGTTAGTCATGAGGGAATGCTCTTTTTCACATGCCATACACAACTCTCTCTCCAAATATCATCAGACAAGTTGAGTTCTCACCAGGGAAAAAAGAAGGAATAAAGGGGTGTGAACAGGCCCAGCCCTGGCCGGCTGCTCCGGATGGAAGGAGAAAGGGATGTGCAGCACAGAACAGTTAATTGCACTCAGCAATCAGGGGTGACAGTGATAATTTAAGGGTGGAAGACAGCAACTGCTTCAAACCCAGAGTCTTCTTCCTCCTTTGCAACTGCTTATTCCGGCACAGTGGGGGAGCACTTATGGAGACACACAGACCTCTTGGGCTCATCTCTCACCCAGCTTAAACAAAAGCCTGTTCCATCACACAAACACATTGGGCTGCTTTCCTTGAAAAACACTCCCATCTGCATTGTAAAGGATTGTTTTCCCTTATATTCTCGCTTGCTCCATGCAGCTGTGCCATCAAGGACTTCAGTGGCACCTTCCCCAAGTCCAGTTTGGCATTTGATATACCAGCTGCCTTGCAGAAGCCCTGAGCTCTTGTCCAGTGATGCAAGATGGAAAATAAAGCACTGCTTCCTCGGCAGAAGCAAAATGTTCGATGAAAGGAACAACCCTGGGAGTAAAAGGCCCTGGCAGAGGCTGCCCAGGGCGGTGGTAGAATCCCCATGCCTGGAGGGATTTGAAAGGAGATGAGATGCTCAGGGTGGACAGGGACAGTTGGACTCAACCTCCAAGCTCTTTTCAAACCAAACAATTCTATGATACAAAAGGCCTGTGGGAGCCTTAGGACAGGGGTAAACACCATTAAATCATACAGTCATAGAATCACTGAGGTTGGAAAAGCCCTCTACCCTCATCCAGTCCAACTGTCAGCCCAACTGCACTGTGGCTGCTAAACCGTGTCCCCCGGTGCCACGGCCACACAACTTTTGAACCCCTCCAGGGATGGAGGCTCCACCACCTCCCTGGGCAGCCTCTGCCAGGGCTTCACGTGTTCCAATATTCCAGTGAGGTCCTGGCCCAGGTTGCCCAGAGCAGTGGTGGCTGCCCCATCCCTGGAGGGGTTCAAGGCCAGGTTGGATGGGGCTTGGAGCCCCTGATCTAGTGGGAGGTGTCCCTGTCCATGGCAGGAGGTGGGACTGGGTGGGCTGTGAGGTCCCTTCCAACCCAAACCATCCCATGATTCTATGATTCACCAGTGGCACCAGTTGGAGCCGACTCACTGGAAAACCAACCGCTAGACAACTTCCACAATGGGAAAAAATAAGATTCTAGTCAATAAAAAGAGAACAAAGGCTTTGGGAACAGAGCAGTGAGCAATATCCTGTCTGTGCCACCATCAAGCACCATGTCCAAGCGAAGGAGCGAGACCTCAGGGACACCTGCACCGCGCTTCTCTCCTTATCCTGGCAAACCAGGCAGTTACGAGCGCTGGGAAGCTCAGCTTTTCCCTTTAGCCGCCTGCCAACAGGAAACTGGGTTTTTTCTTTCATACAAGCCCTAGCTTCAGCCACAAAGACACAGGTTTCCTAAATTCCACCTCCAAGTGAAAATTCAAATATACTAAGCTTTTAGTGCTACCTCCCTGCCAGTTTCCCCTGTTAACGCAGCGTTTTTATAGAAATTCCAGAGCCAAACTGCAAATTCCATAACTTTTGTTTTATGGTGCCATTTAACCTGCACCACACGGTAACAGAACAGTGTGATCACAATTGAATTTAATTGACATCTGTGTAATAAAAAGGTTTGGAGTTACCAGCAATCCCTCCCACCTGGAAAACATCGAGCTAACCCTCGGTGGCTCCAGATTTCAGCTTGCTTTGATTCTATGCTTTCAGGAAAAAAAATAAAGTAGTAATACAAAATTAAACAGTAAAATTTATTGCACATCAGCCCAAAAATGAATTCAGTCTGATCCATCTTCCTACAAAATTAAAGCACTGGGAATGAGAAATGAGGTTTATTCTGGATTTATTATAGGAACACAGACCTAGGCAGCACGTGTTTCAGGTACTTTTCACGTGTACCATTCGTGAGAACAAAGGGAAACAGTGGAATTTAATGACACCACACTTCAGGTGCACGCAGTGAAACCCGCCACCGGAATTTGCTGATGGAATGAACAGAACAAAACCTCGCAATTGGCTAACAAGCTACAGGAAATACTAACAAATCCAGAGCCAAACCAAAAAGGAAAAGCACCAAGTTCGTAATGGGTTTAAGCTGGAAGCTTATAACAGCTTGATTTATTCCTGATACTGGGTTACTTCGATTCCTTCCAGACATATTTTCGGTGACACAGTTTGGTGAAAATAAGGTTCGGATGGTTCAGCCTGGAGAAAAGAAGGTTCAGAGGAGACCTTAGATCAGCTTCCAGTGCTGAAATGGGCTTCAGGAAAGCTGGGGAGGATCAGGGGGTATATGGACAGGCTGAGGAGAATGGCTTGAAGCTGCAAGAGGGGAGATCGAGATGAGATGTTAGGGAGAAATGTTTTGCTGTGAGGGTGGGGAGGCCCTGGCCCAGGCTGCCCAGAGCAGGGGTGGCTGCCCCATCCCTGGAGGGGTTCAAGGCCAGGCTGGATGGGGCTTGGAGCCCCTGATCCAGTGGGAGGTGTCCCTGCCCATGGCAGGGGTGGGCCTGGATGGGCTTTGAGGTCCCTTCCCACCCAAAGCACTCCATGGTTCTATGGTTCCATCTCCACCCATCCCTGCAGAACACTCATAAACAAGCTGAGATCTCCCATATTCAACAATCCCCTCCAAAAGCATCCTCAACAAAGGGGATCAGAAGACTTTTGAGTTCCTTTTGACAGCTTTATTACCATAAGCTGTCTAACCTGGCACAGCATGAGCTGTTCCATCACTGCTGCAGGTACCACTTTAGCTCACACATGTGCTGTTGGCCAACAAGCCCCTGGAGTTGATCACACTGGGTGTTAAATACATTTATCCTTAGGATAAAAAACCAATCAGGGAGGGTCAGGCATTTATCCATAGGGCACTGTGCTGTTCAGGGTCCCCTGATAAACACTCAAGCCTCCACATGAACGCCTCCAGCTCCGAAATCTCGGTAATCACTAAACAACGCTACAAACCTCCAACCACATCAGCATCAGTCTGGATATCAGCCCCAGCCAGGCTTTTCCAGAGGCAAAAAGGGTCATTTGAGGACCTTAGACCCCAATCTGGTGCATTGTGAAAACTGCTCTGTGCGGGTGCAACAATCGGCTGCGTCTGCACCTCGGTTTGCTCCTACGATCCATCCTCTTGCCTGGAATCACCCCCAATTCCGCAGGGCTGGAAATCAGCAGGATTCCAGGCTCACACGCTCCCTCTACTGGCTCCCGGCAAACCCTTAATTACAATTATTCTCACTTAATTTCTAGCAAAACAAATCATCACGATTCATTTCAAAATGAAGGGGAAGCTGCCTGCTAGCCAGAACATGGGAATGATCCCTGAACGAGCAAATAAGAGGCTTTGAGACTTGAAAATAGAGCGTTTTACAGGAAAATGTGCTGATGCTTCTTCTGTTGTAACACACACTGAGGATAAACAGTTAGACAGCAGCTGCCTGGATGTGATTTTACGTACCCACCCAAACCTGCCTGTGCTGATTCATCAGTGAGAACTCCTGCTCGATAATTACAGAATCATGGGATGGTTTGGGTTGGAAGGGACCTCAAAGCCCATCCAGTCCCATCCCTGCCATGGGCAGGGACACCTCCCACTGGATCAGGGGCTCCAAGCCCCATCCAACCTGGCTTTAAACACCTTCAGGGATGGGGCAGCCACCCCTGCTCTGGGCAGCCTGGGCCAGGGCCTCCCCACCCTCACCGTAACAAATCTCTCACTGCTTCAAACAGCAGGTCGAGATTTCAGTTTCTGACATTGCTGCAAAATTCAGGCTTAATGTTTGGCTGTGGGAACAGGAAAACAAAGTTAATCAAAGGCTTGGGTCAGGGTAAGGTTTTACCATTGAGAGAACCTGTCATGCAAGTGTTTGCTTTTGAGCTTCTGCTTTCCCCCCACGATGTGGTCTTTAGCTTGGCATGCACACATGAAAGAGGAGTGATGTGGAGAACCAAACGTTTGCAGTAAAGTTATTTCACAGTCCGGATCCGCAAACCACAACACTTCTCTACTGGCTAAGACATCTATGGCACCAACAACCCAGAGCGAAGCAAAGATGAGCTCAAGGGTACTAACTTTCAGGCCAGAAAAAGAAGGATGTTCTGGAAAAAGCTGCGTATTCCTGCAGGCTTGGTAGCCAAGGTTTAATTTAAATCGATCTCCGCAGCTTTCAGCCCGAGTGCTGACTGTGCAGCAGGGTGTGAGGCAATGTTTTCGTCTTTGTTAGCAAGCAGGGCACCACGATATCTAATACCATCTCGACATGGCCATTATCAGCATTCGAGCGCTGCAGACAACGCTCTCCTCTCCATCTCAGCTCCCAGCAGACGAGCTGCTTGGCTGTGATGTGCAGCGCGTGTCTAACACAATAAAAACCTGGCTTTGCCACGTCCACTCACCTGATCGCATCAAACAAATTCATATACAGCCTCCAAAGAGGTTTGTGTAATTCCTGCTGCGAAGCCTTTGATGGAAGCTGCCAACCATGGAGCTAACCATCTAGCAAATACTGCCCAGGAGCAGGCCTGGATCGCACCAAAGGGAATGTAAAGGCAGGTTTGTTTGCTAAACAGCAATTGAAATGATAAAGAAAATATTTTCTCTGTTTTCACAGTGGGGGGAAAAAAAAATAGAGTTTACACCAATAAGGATCTGCTCGGCCAGAAAAACCCTCTGGCCACGCCGCATGTACCTGCCCAGTGCAACCTTAAACGCCTTGGCAGGTTACAACAGCGCAGCCTCGTTACAGCAGCATGGACTGGCTCGTCAGCGCCACAGCAGTAATTAACCCCGTTTTACAGGTAAGGAAACAAAAGCACCATGGATTCGAGGTCAAGCTAGCGCTGGGATTACAACGCCGGAGGTTTCTGGCTCCCTGATCTGCACTGAAGAAACCAGGTGGAGACAAACACCCAGATAGCGCCAGGAGCGCTGTTTTATTTATGACAGGCGAGCTGGAGACGCGCTAATGAAAACACAAAGGGTGAAAGAGCAAGATTTAAGAATAGGAAGCACAGAGCTGAAGCGCTAGATACCCAAGAAGGGGCTTAAGCATCACTGGGGTTTTAGCAGAAGAGATCAACTCGAGAGAGCAAACACCCACCAGTCTCTGCAACGTGAGGCTCTACAGCCCCTCGTGTGCTGGACAATGCGGTGGAGAGGAGAACAGTGCCGGAGGGGCCAGGAGCATGGGATGGGATTGCAGTCCAAGGGCATCGCTTGACCCCAGCAGAGGCAAACGGCAGCTTCAAGGTGGGAGCTGGTTTGAGGTAGCACAACTTCTTGGAGCTCAGAATCCCATGGAGCCGGCATTAGGTGGGGACTGGCAGTCTAGACAGAATCGCTCGTACACCCTGTCGATACGGTGCTGGCAGCAAGTGCTGGGAGAGCTCTTCTGGTACTACAGCCTCTGCTGAACACATTTCTCCCATAAACCAGAAATCCCACCCAGCTCCCAGCAAACAGTGATGTCCCCTAAGCCAGCAGTGAACGATTCTTTTAAGTCTTTCAGAAGGTGAAGCCAATGGGAAGGGAAGGATAAATGCTTTTCTCTTTGGTGATATGAGAGTGCGAAACAGCCCACAGGGTGGGGGCCGCTGCAACCCTGCTATTATAGAACAGGAAGGACGGCTCCATGTCCACACCACAGCTTCAGAGGACAAAGAAACGGGGCTGAAGCACCGAGGGAGACCCGGACACCATGGTATGAGGGGCTGCAAGCAGCCCCAGCACAGCGAAGGCAGCTCAGCCACCTGTGAGAAAACACAACTCAGCAGCCCCAGCAATTGTTTCAAATGGATATCACCAACCCCAGTCCGACCCACCCGACAGGCTGGATGGGGATTTGTTGCTGTTTCCACATACTTGGAGAGTTTGCCTTCCTATTTATGGGTGGGTTTTTTTTTAATTCCGCAGATAATGAGGAAGGAAATGCAGTGAGAATCAGCGAATGGTTTGGGTGGGAAGGGATCTCAAAGCCCATCCAGTACCACCTCTGCCAACTCCAGGGACACCTCCCATGGGAACAGGAGCTCCAAGCCCCATCCATCTGGCCTTGAATCCCTCCAGGGATGGGGCAGCCACCACTGCTCTGGGCAACCTGGGCCAGGGCCTCCCCACCCTCACAGCAAAACATTTCTCCCTAAGATCTCATTTCAATCTCCCCTCTTGCAGCTCAAAACCATCCCCCTCATGCCAACCCTGCCCTTCCTGATCCAGAGCCCCTCCCCAGCTTTCCTGGAGCCCCTTTCAGCACTGGAAGCTGCTCTAAGGTCTCCCCAGAGCCTCCTCTTCTCCAGTTACTTGAGAAGCCCCAGACAACTTCAAGCAGCTCCTTCACACTCCCTTAAGCCTTCAAAATCACACGTTATTACAAAATTTGCCCAAACGCAGAACAAAAGCCAGACAAAAGCTCCAAAATTAGTCTGAAACACATGAGGATACACAGCAGGTCTGGGTGGCAAATCACTGCATCCTGAACTTCGGAGAAAAAGCACTTCCAAAGTTCCAGATGTTTCATTAGATGTTCAGCTGGTGAAGAGAAATATTTATCAGCTGGGGAAGAGAATACATACCACAGCATGGTCCGATGTGAATTATCTCCTCCAGGAGAACATCTGCAGCTCCTGGAGGCAAAATCCACATTTGCTGCATCTTGCTCAACACAAGCTAGTTTTCGATGCGGATGTGTCACCCTGTTCTCCTTTCATCTAAGACAAGAGCGAGTTCCAAAGGGATTTTGACCTGAATTGCTAAACTACATCACAAAGCTGCACGAGCTGCTAATGGCAGTGCAGCCCAGACACCCTGGTGCAGCTCTCAGGGCTGTCTGTCGACTGCAGATGGCTCAGAAAATGTACTCCAAAAGGAACTCCTGTCTTCAGGAAAAGCCAGAACCCTCTTTTCCAGGCTTTTATCTGGATTTGGACCAAACCTCTGGCTCCAAGCCCTTTCACAAGCGCTCACAGCCACCCCTGCGTGATGCTGCCTTGCTAAAGCCAAAGGCTGGAAGCTCATTTGTGTTCAACCTTAACCAATCTGTTCAGGCAAAGCCCGAATCTATGTTTCACAACAAAGGCTGCCACGACCAAACACACAGGGAAGAACTTCCCGCAGAGCTCAGCCCTGTTCGCACAGAAAGAGGGAAGCCTTTTCCAGCGCATCCTGTGGAAGCGGCTGGAATCAAAGCAGGCTGTGCCCAGACCCAATGCCTCCTCGAAGCCCGGAATGGACCTTTACAAACGAGCCACATGCTGGAAACGCAGCCCGCACAGAGCATCCCCATTCCACAGCCAGGATCATTCCTTCTGTTAAACATAAGGATTATATGCATTACATTTTCCAAGATTAAGGAGCACATCCTCACTATCCTTGGGAACCACAGCCCCTCCGCAAGCTGCCTGATGCAGCAGCTACCAGCACCAGTGGCTTGAAGTCTCCAAGCTGAAGGAAACATGTTCAACACCAGCAATAAACCATCGTGACACTCATATTAACCACAGCAGCAACATTTGTTCTGCAGGAAAGATTTCTTCCTGGGCTCCTCCGACAGCCAAACGCAGAGAATTTGAGTCCCAGAGACAAAAAACCGTAGCAAACGCCTATCAAAAATCTAAATCCTGCACTTCAGTTGTCACCGTGCAAAAAATGTGGCTTGAGCAAAACCAGTCCTTGGTGAAACCACCAGGTATTGGGCCAGGAAGACCCAAAAATCGCCTGGGAAATGAGGTGAGAAAACCACACGCCAGAGTAAGGCAGCAGGAAAATTCATCAGGAAACACTCCTTTGCGGAGCACAAAGCACTGCTGGATGCACTCCTACTGTAAGCAGCTCAAAGGCACAAAACCCCAGTGAACATGATCGAACCTGGCGCAGTCACCACTGCGATTCCACCTCCTCCAGCACAGGCATCACCCAGTCTTGGAACCAGCCTGGAATCCTGCTCTCCCTCTGGATTCCAAATTAAGGGAAAGCCACCAAGCAAACCTGAGGGAAAACCACTGGTGCTTGGCCTTTCTCTGAAGGAAAAGGAATGAGAGAAGGTGGTGGGAACACAGGGAAATGAGGGAATAACAGCAAGCCCCTCAACTCCTGAATTAACACCCAGCTTGGATGTGGCCCCTACAACACCAAGCAGTTCGCAGGACACTGCAGCATCGCCCGCGATTCAGATTCCGCGGCAGGAGGAGGCGGCTCCTGAAGGGCACGGTGGGTAAAAGCATCACCACAACCAGGTTACAAATCCAGGTCAGCGGCGTCGCCAAAGTCATCTATTTTAATTCACATCCCCCTAAGGACAGGGGAAGGCTTCCAGCTGCTGACCTGCAGTGCGAGCCGCCTCATCAGTGCTAATTAAAGCCTTTTTAATACAAACAACATCCCCGGCAATCAGCTGGGTTATCTCAGATCCAGAACACAGACCCCCACGTAATGAACTGATCCCCTGTACTGCAGGCACGTGTTTCAGCTCGCACGACTTCTCTTTTGTTCTTCTGCTGAGCATTAATTAGAATTTAGGTTATTAAGAACGAGATACCAAGGCTGTGCTTCGGCTCTTGGGGCTCCTAAGAAATTCCCTACCCGATGAGAACGCCCAAAGCCAGATGCTTTGCCCTAGAGAGGTTTGGGCAGCGTGAAATAATCTTCCTGAGCAAGCCCCTGCGGCGCCTGCTCAGCCCAGCCCCGCCGTGACACAAAATAATAAATAAAGCCGTTATCAGAGCACCAAAAGGGACTTATCAGCAAAGACAATAGGGAGTAACCCCCTCCGAGCCCTGCTTAGCTAATAAACGCCACGCTCGCCATCACTGCCGATTCAATACAGCACTTCCACGACCAAAACAAATGTAGGGACGCAGTGAGCAGCACATGGGGTGCGGATGCAAACGGAGATGTGGGTGCACACAGATATTTGGAGGAAAACTGGAGAGCGAGCCTCACCTTTGTTCAGACACAGAGGAGATGGGAGCCTCTGGGGAAGTCACGGGCTGCCCAGTGCTGACAGGAGGCGTAGGGGGAATCCTGAGGGTTTGGGGAGAGGGAGGGAACCTGAGGGGTTGAGAAGGGGGCTCGATGACCTGGGGAAGTTAGGATGGCAAGGGGGGAAGCTTGGGGGATTGGGAAGAATTGGAAGGAAACCTGGGGGTTAGGGAGGGAAAGGGGGAATCCTAGAGGGTTGGGGAGGATTGAAAGGAACCCTGGGGGGTTGGGAAGGGAGAAGGGGAATCCTGGGGGGTTGGAAAGGATTGGAAGGAACCCTAGGAGGTTGGGAAGGGTGAAGGGGAATCATGGGGGGTTGGGAAGTGAGAAGGGGAATCCTGGGGAGTTGAGAAGGGAAAGGGGAAATCCTGGGAGGGCTGGGGAGGAGTGAGAGGAACCTGGGAGAGCCAGGGAGGGAAAGGGCGAAAGAACCCAGAGACTGAAGGAGAAGGAAGGGAAACCTGGAGGTTTAGGGATGGCAGGGAAGAGCAACTTGAGTGTTTGAAGGGAGGGGGAAACTGGGGCTTTGGGGAGGAGAAGAATATGAGGGTTTGCGGAGGGAAGGGGGAAACCTGGAGACCTTGGGGAAGGAGGGGAAACCTGGGGGGCTGTAGAGTCAGGGAACCTAGGGGTTTGTTTGAGGCAGGGAAGGGGGAGGTGAGGGTGAAGATAAGGAAGGAAAACTGGGGGATGGGTGGAGAAAGAAAACCTAGGAGTGTGGGGAAAGAGGGAAGGAAACCTGAGGATTTGGGAAGGGATTTTGTGGAGGAAGCCTGGGGGTTTGGGGGGGCACCTGGCAGTTTGGGAAGAACCTGGGGGCGGGAAGGAGGGTTGAGGGACTGTGGAGAGGAAGCCTAGGAGTTTGGAGGGGGTGGAACCTCGGGCTTAGGGGGTAAGCCTGGGGGGTTGGGGTAAGCCCAGGGGTTCTGGGGAGGGGATCCTGGGAAGCCTGAGGGATTAGAGGGGGACGGAGAAGCCTGGCGGATCGGGGTGGAGGGGAGGGAGAGAAGGAAGCCTGGGGGTGCCGGGGGGAACCTAGGGCATTGAGGCAGCCCCGGGGCTGCTTTCCCCGTGCCCCCAGACGGGCAGGGAAGGGCCCAGCCCCTCACGGGGCGGCGCAGCCCCGGCAGGGGTCTCTGCCCTCACGGCTCCTCCCGAAGGAGCTGGTGGGGGGAGGAAATAGAGGCCCAACCCCCCATCCCGCAGTCCCTCCGGCGCCGCTTACCTGGGCCGGGCCGGGCCCTCAGGGCTGCGGGCACCGTGGCCGCGGGGCCGCCCGGGGAACGGCTGCGACCGGCGCCGCCATCTTCCCTCCCCGCCACCGCCGCCGCGATGCGCATGCGCGGGCAGGCCCCGTCACATGACCGCGGTGCGGGGTCACGTGGTGTCCGCGCCATGATGGGGAGGTCACTCCCCCCCCCCCCCCCACAATAATACCAAAAGGCCGGTGCTTGACACGCGGAGGGCGCCATGTTGGGAGGGGCACGAGGCCCGCCTCCCCCGCCGCCATGTTGGGAGGGTCGTACGGGGTGAAGCCGCCATGTTGGGGAGTACGGATGCAAATAAAGAAGGTGGCAGGGCGGTTCCTTCTCCACACACCTCGCCCTTGCTCTGGTGTCTCGTCTCAGCCACGGACTGGGCACGGATGGGGTCAGGGGACACTCCTGGCACAGCCTCACGATGTCCCTGCCACTTCCCTGTAGCCTGGCTTCCTCTCTAGATGGGGGAGATGGGATCTGTTCCCATCCCATTCCTATAGTCTGTCTACACTTTTAGGTGGAGGAGATGGGATCTGTCCCCATTCCTGAAGCCTGGCCGCCTCTTTAGATGGAGGAGATGGGATCTGTCCTCATTCCTGAAGCCTGGATGCCTCTTTAGATGGAGGAGGTGGGATCTGTCCCCATTCCTGAAGCCTGGCCGCCTCTTTAGATGGAGGAGATGGGATCTGTCCCCATTCCTGAAGCCTGGATGCCTCTTTAGATGGAGGAGATGGGATCTGTCCCCATTCCTGAAGCCTGGCCGCCTCTTTAGATGGAGGAGATGGGATCTGTCCCCATTCCTGTAGCCTGGCTGCCTCTTTAGATGGAGGAGATGGGATCTGTCCTCATTCCTGAAGCCTGGATGCCTCTTTAGATGGAGGAGGTGGGATCTGTCCCCATTCCTGAAGCCTGGACGCCTCTTTAGATGGAGGAGATGGGATCTGTCCCCATTCCTGAAGCCTGGCCTCCTCTTTAGATGGAGGAGATGGGATCTGTCCCCATTCCTGAAGCCTGGCCGCCTCTTTAGATGGAGGAGATGGGATCTGTCTCCATTCCTGAAGCCTGGCTGCCTCTTTGGATGGAGGAGATGGGATCTGTCCCCATTCCTGAAGCCTGGCTGCCTCTTTAGATGGAGGAGATGGGATCTGTCCCCATTCCTGAAGCCTGGCTGCCTCTTTAGATGGAGATGGGATCTGTCCCCATTCCTGAAGCCTGGCCGCCTCTTTAGATGGAGGAGATGGGATCTGTCCCCATTCCTGAAGGCTGCAGGTCCTGGCCCAGCTTGCCCCATCCCTGGAGGGGTTCAAGGCCAGGTTGGATGGGGCTTCGAGCCCCTGATCCAGTGAGAGGTGTCCCTGCCCATGACCCAGTGTGGCTTTGAGCTGGATTATTGATTTTTTCATTTTTTAAGAAACTGATCGCCATCTGCTGGCAAAGTGCAGGTCTCCGGCAATGTAGTTGGGGAAAACTTCAAGGTTTATGGGCAGTTTCTCTGTCTCTTTGTCCAAATATTTGATGTTTAGGGTGCTGGAAGCAGTTTCAGTGAGCAAAACTAAATGCATATCTCAGACCAGATACTTTTGTATCGCTCAAAGTGCTACGTATGGCATCAGTGTGGGGAATATCCCAGGTATGTGCCAGATAAACCAAGTAAATTGGTTTTATTTTGGCAAATCCTGGCTGTTTTCGAAAGGTCCAGCTGACATGGTCCCTGTTGTTCTCTAGGAGATGGAAGAGGAGCTGAGAGCTGCGATGATGGACACATGGACAACTCAATGCCTGCATGAGGGTAGGATAACAAGCAAAATTTGCTAAAATCAATGGTCAATAACCCCTAAATTAAGGAAAAATACCCCCGAACCACCAAGCTGTGTGAATGTGGAATTTTGTGCAGAGAAGAGCCATGAAGCTGGTGAAGGGGTTGAAGAAGTCTTACAAGGAGCATCTAAGAGAGCTGGGGGTGTTTAGCCTGGAGAAGAGGAGGCTGAGGGGAGACCTCATTGCTCTCTCCAACTCCCTGAGAGGAGGTTGTGGAGAGGAGGGAGCTGGGCTCTTCTCCCAAGGGACAGGGGACAGGACGAGAGGGAATGGCCTCAAGCTCCACTAGGGAAGGCTCAGGCTGATAATTAGGAAAAAAATTTTCACAGAAAGGGTCACTGGGCAGTGGCAGAGGCTGCCCAAGGAGGGGGTTGAGTCACCTTCCCTGGAGGGGTTTAAGGGACGGGTGGATGAGGTGCTGAGAGACACGGTTTAGTGATTAATGGGAATGGTTGGACTTGGATGATCCACTGGGTCTTTTCCAGCCTGGTGATTTTATGATTCTGTGATTCTGTGCTGCTGAGGCTCAGTGTGTGCTGTAAGGTGCTGGGTGAGTGTGTGAGGGTCATGGACATGTGTGCCCATAGCATCTGGAGTACTGTGTCCAGTTCTGGAACCCCCAACATATCCAGGTCTGTCCCAGAGCCTTCTCTTCTCCAGGCTGAACATCCCCAACTCTCTCAGCCCGGCCCCAGATGTCATCTCCGTGGCCTCCTCTGGGTGCGTTCCAACACTTCCATGTCCTTTTTATGTTGGGGATTCCAGAACTGGACGGGGGACTCCAGGTGAGGTCTTAGGAGAGAGGAGTAGAAGGGGAGAGTCCCCTCCCTCACCCTGCTGGCCACAAAATTTAGGGTCCTGAATTGCAGCATCCACCTCCAACTCAAGTTGGGTGAGACCTTGGAGCAGCTTCCAGTGCTGGAAGGGGCTGCAGGAAAGCTGGGGAGGGGCTCTTGATCAGGGTGGGCAGGGATGGGACAAGGGGAATGGTTTTGAGCTGAAAGAGAGGAGAGTCAGATGAGGTCTTAGGGAGATTTGTTATGGTGAGGGTGGTGAGGCCTTGGGCCAGGTTGCCCAGAGCAGTGGTGGCTGCCCCATCCCTGGAGGGGTTCAAGGCCAGATGGATGGGGCTTGGAGCTCCTGTTCCCATGGGAGGTGTCCCTGGAGTTGGCAGAGGTGGGACTGGATGGGCTTTGAGGTCCCTTCTCACCCAACCCATTAGTGGCTGTCTATGATGGAATAACCACAGCAGTGGACACCAATGGATGTGAGCTATATGGACTTAATGTAAAGCCTTTGAGACAGTCCCCCACAACATCCTTCTCTCTAATTTGGAAAGATATGGATTTGATGGGTGGACTATTCAGTGGATAAGAAACTGGTTGGATGATCATATTCAGAGAGTAGTGGTCAATGGCTCGAAGCCCAGATGGAGATCCGTGACAAGTGGTGTCCCTCAGGGGTCTGTACTGGGACCAGTGCTGTTTAATATCTCCATCGATGATATAGACCGCAAGATTGAGTGCACCCTCAGCAGGTTTGCAGATGACACCAAACTGAGTGGTGCAGTTGCCACAGTGGAAGGACGAGATGTCATCCAGAGGGACCTGGACAGGCTGGAGAAATGAGGTTTAACAAGCCAAGTGCAAGGTCCTACACTTGGGTCAGGGCAATCCCCGGTTTCAATCCAGGATGGGTGATGATGGAGAGCAGCCCTGAGGAGAAGGACTTGGGGTGCTGAGCAATGAGAACCTTGACATGAGCTGGCAATGTGCGCTTGCAGCCCAGAAGGCCAAATGTGTCCTGGGCTGCATGAAAGATCGCTGGGCTGAGACCAATGGGATGAGGTTCAACAAGGCCAAATGCCAGGTCCTGCACTTGGGGCACAACAACCCTGAGCAGCTCCGGACTAGGAGAAGTCTGGCTGGAAAGCTGCCTGGAGAAGGACCAAGGGGGTGTTGGGTGACAGCGACTGACCATGAGCCAGCAGTGGCCCAGGTGGCCAAGAAGGCCAATGGCATCTTGGCTTGGATCAGAAACAGCGTGGCCAGCAGGGCCAGGGAGGTCTTTCTCCCTCTGGACTCAGCACTGGTGAGATCGCTCCTCGAATCCTGGGGTCAGTTCTGGGCCCCTCACCACAAGAAGGATGTTGAGGCTCTGGAGCGAGTCCAGAGAAGAGCAACGAAGCTGGCGAGGGGGCTGGAGAACAAGAAGAGTGGCTGAGAGAGCTGGGGGTGTTTATCCCGGAGAAGAGGAGGCTGAGGGGAGACCTCATTGCTCTCTCCAACTCCCTGAGAGGAGGTTGTGGAGAGGAGGGAGCTGGGCTCTTCTCCCAAGGGACAGGGGACAAGAGGGAATGTCCGGGCTGCGAGTCCCTTCGCACTCCTCCCACCTGTAGGGGGCGCTGTGAGCGCCGGGCGCACGTGGCCGCGCGCTGAGCATGCGCCGTGACAAGGGCGCAGCCGGGTGGACGGGGGGGAGCGCGTATGAGCAATCCGCTACCCTCCCGCCCCTCTCCCCCGTCCACCCCGCGGCTCTGCGCATGCGCGGCGCCCCGCGTGCCGGCGCGGAGGGGGCCGTCTCGCGCATGCGTAGAGGCCACGGGCGGGCGGCAGCGGCGCGAGGGGAATTAAAATGGAAGATGAGGAGGTGGCCGAGAGCTGGGAGGAGGCGGCCGATAGCGGGGTGAGAGCGGCGGCTGCGGGGAGGAGGCGGTAGTGGGGCGGGGGGAGACAGGGTAGGGTTGGGTTCGGGCCGTGGAGGGGGTAGGGGATGGGCTAGGCCTCTTAAAGGGCCCGCGGCCTCGCTGAGGGCGCGGGGGGGGCAGCCTGGGCCAGGAGAACATTTCTCCCTCCAGGAGAACATTTCTCCCTCAGATCTCATATCAGTCTCCCTTCTTGCAGCTCAAAACCCTTCCCCTCGTCCTATCCCTGCGCTCCCTGATCCAGAGCCCCTCCCCAGCTCTCCTGGAGCCACTTTCAGCGCTGGAAGCTGCTCTAAGGTCTCCCCGCAGGCTTCTCTTTCTCTAGAGCTCCTTTCACTACTTGGAAGCATGCAGGAATACTGCTGCTGGGTTGCAGAGTGGGCTACGGGACAGATTATACAATCATGGAATGGTTTGGGTTGGAATGGACCTCAGGTCTCATCCAGTTCCACCCCTGCCATGGGCAGGGACAACTCCACTGGATCAGGGGCTCCAAGCCCCATCCAACCTGGCCTTGAAGCCCTCCAGGAATGGGGCAGCCACCACTGCTCTGAGCAGCTTGGGCCTCCCCACCCTCACAGTGAAGAATTTCGTCTTCATCTCTACCTTCCCCCTTCCAATATAAACCCGTTTTCCCGTGTTCTGTCGCTCCAGCTGCTTGTAAAATATCCTTCCCAGCTCCCTTAAGGTACTAGGAAGCCACTAGAAGGTCTCCACGGAGCTAACAAAGCTGCTTGAAAACACGAGGTTCTCCTCTGCCTCCTAACCTCTTCCCTTTCTCTGCTCCAGCTGCAGCGTGGTTGTGTTTGAGCCCCAGGCAAAGCTTCCCCAGGCAGGGAGCACGTGGGAGGTGCTGGGGGATGGCGAGGCACTGCTCTGCTCTGCTGAGGGGCTTTGAGAAACCATCCCATCGCGGCCTTACGATGCTCCTGGCAGGGTCTCTGTGGGGAGGAGGTGGCAGCATCTCCTGGGTGCAGCAGGAGAGCTGTGGGTGCCCTTTCTCCTCTTTCTTCGAGGTGAAAGTGCTGCTTTGTTAGGCAGAACATGAGGAGGCTTCGCAGGGCCTCATGCAGCTTCCAGCATCGCCGCTGAGGTTCTCGCCTGCTTTTAATCACCAGCTTGGTAGCTGACGTTTTCATCATGCCTGTCATGCTCTCACTTCTGCGTGTGATACTTGTGAAATGTTATTTTCGCAGGTGTGTGGGTGGGTGATTGTGGGGTATTCATAGCAGCGAGACGAGAGAGAGGAAACCATCTCTGCCTGGCAAACCCCTGGTTTAATAAGCTAATCAGGCTCGTTAATGACCAGAGGGCAGAAGGACTTCATAACAATGACTTGGTGAGAAGGCCGAATTTGATTCTGGGCAGGAGATTGGGTTACCGCAGGCCAGAAAAGGGAAGCAAAATAGAGCCTGTAACTCAATGCCCTCGCCAGACAGTGCTGAGATGCCAGCGCAGGCTGGTGGCCTGAGCCACGCGCTCGCCCTCTCCTCTTGCCAACACTACCAGGCTGTGGTCATAGGAAGCGGGTGGCAGAGTTAATTCCAGCGCTCATGAAATCGCTCCATGAAGGGACATAGCTGATGTCCTGGGAGTTGCTGATTACTGGGGCCTTGAGTAATGGTTTAAAATTGTAGGGCTGCTCACATCCCAGCCACTGGTTGTCCTTCTTCGTTGTCCTTGTACCTGTTAGATGCTCTTTAAAAGCCCTTAGAAGGAGAAATCTGTCACCTGTCCTTTCCCTCATCCTTTCCCAGTCCACACTGCCAGGAATTTGTGTTCATGAACTCGGTGGCGCTCGTGCTGCTGAGCAGAGAGATTACTTGGGGAATCGGCACCATGCTCGCAGCTGCTTGTGCAGTTGTCGGGGATTTGGGTGTCTGCAAAAGCAGTTGGAGCAACGTGAAGAGCGAGTGGTCTGTGGCAGGAGCTTCTCTTACTTGTGAGGAGAGGCAGGAGCTGCCCTCTGGCATCTCTTGAGATTTAGAAAGGTCATTTCCAGGCCCTGTCCAGCAGGAAGGAGACCCGCTGCTGCTGTTGGTGGCCGCAGGAAGCTAAAAGCTGAGCGGGATGGAGCGGTGCAGAGTGCAGCCTCACTTATTTGTGGACAGAATGGATGCTGGTGCAGGCAGGGAGTGCAGCTCTCCGTGCTGCTACAGAAATCAAAGCTCCTAGAGGTAGGCAGGTTGAGAAAAGAGGAAGAGAGGGCAGGAAGAGGCTCTGCTGTAGAGCAGACAGTGCGATAGGCTTGCTTGTCGGCAGTTGAAAGAGATTTGGGGTTTGCCTGCTGTTCCCTGTGCGTGAAACCCTGCTGCGGTGGTGAGCAGGGGGCTGGGAGCTGCCTGAGCGAGGTGGGTGCCCTCAAGGTGTGAGGGGAAGAAGGGAATGAGCCAGCCTGGTCCCGTCATCGCAGAGGCTTTTGCTTTAAGAGAAGTCCTGGTTGCCCCATCCCTGGAGGGGTTCAAGGCCAGGTTGGATGGGGCTCTGAGCACCTTGATCCAGTGGGAGGTGTCCCTGGTCATGGCAGGGGGTGGAACTGGATGGGCTTTGAGGTCCCTTCCAACCCAAACCATTGTATAGTTTGACCTTTATCTTATCTGTGGTGGCACGAGGTGGTTCCTGATGGAAAGGCGTGAGAGCTGTGGTCAGCATCCAAGAAGAACAGGCAGGAAAACTTCCAGGTGCCAAGGAACAACTTTAAACCCTTGCTCTGCTCCTGGTGCCTCACACAGTTGAGAACCAATTTGTTACTTGTTTCAGGCCCTTCAGCACATTGTTGAGGAAACGGAGATGTAGCAGGAGATCCCCAGTGGGCTTTGGGGATACGTTGCCTGCTTCCTGGTGTTTCATTTTTCAATCTTCAGTCCAGAGGATGTTCCTCAGGACAGGACGTACAGCAGGAGTTTGGTGTTGGCCCTTCTTCTCTGTGCAGTTTTTGGTGTTAGGCTGTGAGCTGGTTGCTTGAGGCCTTAAAGAACGTGGGCAGCAAGAGGCACTTCCACACTGAGCAGATGCTGTTGCCTGCTCGTTTTGTCACCTCATTTATCTCTTCCAGACCTGCTTTCTGAAAAGGCAGTGCTGAAGTCTCTGTAAAAAACCTGACACAGACTTTCTGCTTTGATTTGGGCGGTGAAGGAGCGGTGAAAGTGATCCTTGAGTGTTTTTTTTCATCTTCAACGTGGCTTCTGTTTGTCTTTTAGTTCTCTCTGTCATCAGAATCCCCCAGTGCTTGCCAGAAAAAGCAGCAGCTCCCTGCATACGACCACCCCTGAGTGACCGTGTGCCAAGAACGCAACCTGTGCTCCGGCAGCATCACCTCCCTGGGCGTTCTGCTGGTGTAGTGGTGTTAATGCTGGCATGGCAGAACTCTATGGGGCCTCCAGAGCTGCTCTATCTAATTGCCATCTAATTAAGCCTTCAAAATGGCAGTGAAATGGGGAGGTTTTGCCTGCCTGGGAGTTACAGGTGGCAAATCGGCACGTGAATAATGAATGAGTTGTCAAAGTTAGGAGTAAGGATTGAAGAGCCAGGCTTCCATGGCCCAGACTGGGGCAGTAAAAGAATTGTGAAATGGTTTGGGTCAGAAGGGACGTCAAAGCCTATCCAGTTCCAACCCCCTGCCATGAGGAGGGACACTTCCCACTGGATCAGGTTAGTAAATGACTAATGTCGCTTAATGCATGGCTCATTTTCCCTTTGTGTGGCCGTGCTGGCTTTAGGGAAGAGGGAAATCGCAAACAAGAAGTCCATTTGTGACACTTGAGCCGATTTACCTGGTTAAACTAATAATTAAAGGTCAGGTGGGAAGCTGGGCTCCAGCTCTGGAGTGGCATCCACATGTCCAGGATCACAGGGAATCTGTAGCCCTGAATTGGTACTCTTGATTGCTTGTTCCTTTGCTAACTCAAATTTGAGTGTCTTCTTAATTAGTAACTTATTGCAAGTTGGAATCCATGTAGATAAACATTAGCCTGGTGACCCAAAATAGTTTTTTTCTAGAAAAAGCGATTTTATGTGCATTTTCTTTTTCACTTCAGCTTCCTCAAAGGTGCTTAAAACTTACTGTGTCCCAGCCTAGAGTCTGGGTTCTGTGGTTAGACTGTGCCAGCACAAAGAGAACCCCCCCGATCATCTAATACCGACCACTTGCGGGGACGTGAGCCACCCAGCAGGGGTGACCGAGCTTTGTCCCTTGTTTGTGGGGACGGGGATCCTTGGCAGCTTGTGACCCTTCACTTGAGGTTTGCAAACTCCTTCTGTTCTGACGTGTGGGTGGTAGAGAGGGCTTCACCAGGCACTCGCTGCTTGCAGAGGTTTGAGCTGGTAGCGCTTTGAGTTGCTAAACGTGATCAAAGTACAGAGCAGTCAAAGTGTGGAATGCTGCGACCTCCGGCCTGCTGGCTGCTTGGGCCATCGGGATGGGGTAACGGGGCTGTGGCATGTGTGGAGAACTGTGGAACCGTGCGGATAACTGCAGGGTTTGGTGTTGAAAGGAGGGCTGCAAGGCCAGGCTTTTGTAGAACACTTCCTAAATATTTCCTCTAGGTGTTTGGAATTGGCCAAAAAATATCCCCAAACTGGGAAATAAAGTGTCTGTTCCTGCTGCTCAGTGTTGTTTGGTGGGGCAGGTGATGTTTATAGGTTGGGAACGAACAAATATCCTTAATATTTGATCTTGGAGGTCTTTTCCAACCTTAACGGCTCTGTGGTTCTATGCTGTGGAGTGAGTATTGGGTTTGGGTAGTGAAGTGAGTCCTGCCTGGCTCTGCCCACGTCACTGGGGAGCAGGTGCTGTTTCATACCTGCTCTTGCAGAACTTGGAAAGCAGCTTAACAATATTCCAGAAGGATTTGGACCATGCACTTATACACATGGGGTAAATTTTGGGGCTTTTCGGTGCAAGGATTGGAGTTGGACTTGATGGTGCTTGTGGGTCCCTTCCGCCAGTGGTCATTCTGTGACTTGGGGATCTGTGTGTGCTGATCATAGAATCAGAATAACCAAGTTGGAAGAGACCCACCAGATCATCGAGTCCAACCATTCCCATCAAATTCCTATCAATCATGAACCCCACGCAAATTCCTATCAATGATGAACCCCACGCAAGGTCCAGGGTGCTGAAGGCAGAAGGAATCCGCTGGATTAACGGATCTAGTGATGCCTTAGCAAACTAATATGGGAATACAGGCTTTTTTTAGGTTTTAGTCTTTAGGAGTGTCAGTAAATTCCTGATCTGGATCTCTAAGGAGCATTTGTGTGACCTGCCTCCCGTTGGAGGTGGGAAGGGAGAAGGATCTGCAGCCTTCCCAAACACTTTCTCCAGCTCCATAACACGTCTGTGCTGGGAATACTGCGTGGCGCCTGCCAGGCTTATTCCCTAAAATACTCCAGTGTCTTATTTCCCAGTATCTGAGCTGCCAAGAGTGTTATCTGCTGCTGGAAGACGTGAACACCAGCGCAGCGTAAAGGCCTCTGCAGCTTTCTGAGGTACTGTCCCCTGCAGGGATTTAATGGGAGCAAAAGAACTTGGAGAAATAATTAATGGAGCAGTCTGGTTCCCAATAGCCTCAAGAACAGGAACCTTCCTGTAATTAATAGAAGATAAATTAATCAGGTAGCTAACAAGGAGTCAGCTGGGAGGTATCTAAGCGTTATCTCCTCCTGCTCTTTATGGACGGTGTGTTTGGAAGCGACAAATCGGCCTCTGCACCTGTGAGCCCTTGGGTACCCATGGATGTTTCTGGGAACCACCCGCCGCAGGAGGTTAAACCTTTTTTTTTCCTAGAAAAGGGCCTTGAAATTTATCTCCTGCCTTTTATAAAATACCAGAGTCCCTGACAGTGCTTTTAATAAGCAGACAAGGCTTTTTTTTAGCACTGGCGTGGGAGGATGCAACTCTGGCCTGAATTGCATCTCTCTGGGTTTGATCGTGCACGTTATTTGAGTGAGCGAGGGCAGGAGGTTGTGTTCAGGAGTGATCTCCTGTAGGTAGAGCTGCGTGTTTTAAATGTTATCAGATTTCCAGGAGAGCAGTTTCCTCTGTCAGGGATGGTCCTGTGCTCAGGGTGTCTCATAGAGTCGTAGAATGTCCTGAGCTGGAAGGGACCCACAGGAGTCATCAAGTCCAGCTCCTGTCCCCGCTCAGGACACCCCAACATCCACACTGTGAGCACTGGCCAAATGCTTCTGAAATATTGTCAGGCTGTGACTGCTTCCCTGGGAGCTGTTCCAGGGCTCCTCCACCCTCTGGGGGAAGAACCTTCTCCTGATGTCCAACCTAACCCTCCCCTGGCATCTTCCTGCTGTTTCCTCGGGTCCAGAGAGAAGAGCTCAGCGCCTGCTCCTCCTCCCCTTGTGAGAAAGCTGTAGATCACAATGAGGTCTCCCCTCAGTCTCCTCTTCTCCAGGCTGAACAGACCCAGTGACTTGAGCTGCTCCTCCCACTCTTCCCCTCCAAACCCTTCCCCAGCTCCGTGCCCTCCTCGGGATGCTCTCCAGCGCCTTTACATCCCTGTGGCACCCAAAGCTGCCCCGAGTGCTCAAGGTGGGGTCACCCCTGTGCGGAGCAGAGCGGGACCATCCCCTCCCTCTCCCGGCAGGCGATGCCGTGCTGGATGCACCCAGGACACAGTCGCCCTTTGGCTGCCAGGGCCCTGCTGGCTCGTGTTCCACTTGCCCTCGGGTAGAACCCCCACCCCCCACCCCCCCACCCCCACCCCCCACCCCCCCCCCCCCCCCCCCCCGATCCCTTGCCGCAGGGCAGCTCTCCAGCCCCTCGCTCCCCAGGCTGCCGTGTCCTGGGTTCAAAATCTGCCACGTTCCCTTGTTAAACTTCATGCAGCTGGTGATTGCCCAGCTCTCTGATCTGTCCAGATCCCTCCTAGCACAAGGTATTTGGCAGAAGCCTAGGTGTCTGCCTTCCTTCAAACATTCAGTTGTGGTTGCTTGCTAATCTGGAAATAAAAAATAGCCAGCAGTTATCTTGTTATTCCTTCCCCCTTATCAACAAAGCTTAAAGCTGCTGTTGTTTAGTCTGTTCAGAGAGACTTTGCTGGCAGTGGTGGGAAGGAGGATGCTTTGTGCGTGTCTGACGCACTGTGGTTATTCCAACAAAGTTCTTTAGGCAGTGCTCTCTGCTTTGCGATTCATTGGAGAACCGGGTTTGCTTAGGGACATGGATCCCATTTGAAACTGGGATCTGTAGGAGCCAACTTCTGTTGGGGCATCCCCTCCTGAGGGGCACGTTTCTGGCATGTTGGGGCAGCATCTACCATCGTGTGGAAGGGCTCTTGATCAGGGAGTGCAGGGATAGGACGAGGGGAATGGTTTTGAGCTGCAAGAGAGGAAATTGAGATGAGATCTTAGGGAAAAAAATTTTGCTGTGAGGTTGGGGAGGCCCTGGCCCAGGTTGCCCAGAGCAGTGGTGGCTGCCCCATCCCTGGAGGGGTTCAAGGCCTGTTTGGATGGTGCTTGGAGCCCCTGATCCAGTGGGAGGTGTCCCTGCCTGTAGCAAGGGTGGTATTGGGTGGGCTTTGAGGGTCTTTCCGCCCCAAACCATTCCATGATTCTACGAAAACTATCAGCTGTGTCAGTGGGTTCTTGCCTAGGACAACTACATAGGAGCGTGGGACTTGGTGTCTCAGTGTCTGACTGCTTTCCAAGAGGTGTTTTATGGATCCTTTTAGGCATTCCTCTTTCTCTCCGGGTTAAAGAGTAGGAAGGATGGCTGTGATGGGGCTGGAGTGCAGTTTCCATTATGTCCTCATCTACAAATCCAGCTTAAATGTCAAAGAACAGCGTCTTCTTTGCGCTGTTTGTTTGGGTCCTTTTTAGTACCTAGACATAATAGCACTAAAAATAGCTTGCTGAGATTCTTCACTAATCTTTAGGGTGGGTGTTTTGAAAGGAGTGCAAACAAGACTTAGTTTTCCATTATATAAATAAGCTTGTTTGGGAAATGAAGGCTGGAAGAGCCTCCTAAGAAGGTTAATGCCTGGCTTTGGTGGGGTGCGACCTGCTCAGCTACTGGGGATATGCAGCAATTTCCCCAAATGCCGAGTGCGATTGCCTCTTCTCTGAACCTTTGGGGTGGTTGTAGCTCTGCTGGCACTTGCCCGCCAAGTCAGCTCCTAATTTTATCTCGTTGCCCACACAGCTCGGTGACAGCGTGACATAGCAGTGAAGAGGGAATGACATCAGCTGTGCGTGCAGAGTGGCAGTGGGGATTTTTGTTGTTAAGAACAAGCCATGTCAAGGTGTTTCTGCTCCTCAAGCTCATAAATTCTTGCAACGTGTTCCCCGTCACGAACCGCTGGCGATGTGAGGCTGCTAATGTCTTGGCATGTTTCTGTGGGGTGATTAAGGGCTGCCTGTTTGAATTGGCAGCACTCTCCACGTTTAGACACCTCTGTACCTACAGTTCTAACCACAGGAGATTCGAACAGCACGAGCTTGTGGTGCTGTGGCTCTTGCTGAGAACAGACAGGGACAGTCCCCGTGTTGGGAAGCAAACAGCTTCTAATGCATGAGAGCTGTGCGTGAGCTGGGGAACTGCTCTTGTACCCAGGGAGACTCTTTCCACCTGGGAGTTCAGTGGATACCTGGAGGCAGCCGGGATCCCCTCAGCAGTGCTGGGAGTTGTGAGGATGCTGTACAGCCCACAGTTGTTTGGATGGGGGAAGAGTGATGCGTGTGTATTTGGTGAGGATGATTGTTTTATGTTACTCTGCCAGGATTCCTACGTGTGGCGGAAGCCTCGTGCTTTGGAAAGCACGCGGCAGTTCTAGCAGCCGAGGGGATATTTTAGCTGACCGTTACTTTGCTCCTCGGCAAGGAGCAACTGTTGAGCCAGGGCTGTGTGTGTTAGCTCTGCAACTGCTGGCAATCGCAGAGGGACGAGAGGCAAAAATACCAAGTATTTGTCAAGAAGTGATCTGAACAGTAGTAGGCAGAAGCGAAACTGAGGCTGAGAAGGGCTGGTTTGGGTGTTGGATAGCAGGGTCTGAAGGATCCCTTTGAATAAGTTTTGTGTGTGTTGGGTGAATTAAAGAACTCTGGTCTGTCCTGGTAGGGGAAGCTGCGGGCTCTGCCATCAGAGGATGCAGTTGGGAAGTGTTGCGTGCATGAGGGCGTGAAGAGCTGGCCGGCAGCGCTCAGCGCCAGGGTGACGGGCGTGTTAATCAGTGTTTTCCAGCTGCCAAGGTCAAACTGACGCTTTGCAATTACAGGATCTCCTGGTCCCATGTACGGACCGTGACGTTAGCCCAAGGACCGACCTGCAAAGCCACCAGGAATGTAGAAAGGTGGCTTTTACCAAAGTCCTCTCTCCTCTGCTGGGAAGGAGGGCAGAGCAGAGACTTCCTTGTGGCTACCATGTGGCTTGTCAGGCTACTGTGCCCCGTGGCCCTCACTGTGGGCTGTTGAGCTTGTCCGCCCCAGTCGAGTGCTGAGCGCTGAACTTCTGACTCGCAGCTGGCTCTGTAGTTGCTGTGTGGTGCTGGGCACTGAGCAGAAGGAGTTGAGCTGCTGTTGAGCAAGCTCTGCCCTTCTTCCTGTCCTCTCTTTTCACCATGCGCTGAAGTATTTAATAAGGATGATTTAGGGATACTCCCTTCTAGTCGGCTGCTTCCAGGAAGCCCTAGGGAAGGTCAGTTAACTACTTCAGTTAGGAAAAGTGTTCTAGACACTTTTGTAGCTGGATGTAACCTCTTCTGGTGTAGCGTGGGCAGATGAGGTGACTCCTTCCCCTTATTTTGACTTTCATTGTTTGTTGCCAGCTGCTCTAAAACCTCTCCATCCTTGCTGGGATATCCGTTTCCCTGTTCCCAGCCAGCTGTTTGTCCGTCTTTGTGGGCAGGAGGCAGCTGATGGATGTTTTCTCTGTTCTCCTGAGCAGCACTGGGGTGGGATTTGTCTCCTAGTCCTGAAGAGGAAGGCAAAACTGCAGGTGTGTTTGTCCTTGGTGGGAGGCTCAGGCTGTGTCCTGGCCTTCAGCTCAATGCCATGTGAATCATGGAATGGTTTGGGTTGGGAAGGATCTCAAAGCCCAATCAATTCCAACCCTCTGCCATGGGCAGGGACACCTCCCACTGGATCAGGGGCTCCAAGCCCCATCCAACCTGACCTTGAACCCCTCCAGGGATGGGGCAGCCACCACTGCTCTGGGCAGCCTGGGCCAGGGCCTCCCCACCCTAATCATGAAGAATTTCTTTCTAATGTCTCATCTAAATCTTCTCCCTTCCAATTTAAAGCCATTACTTCTCGTCCTGTCACTCGAGGCCTGTGGAAAAAGTTCTTCCCCAGCTTTCCTGGAGCCCCTTTCAGCACTGGAAGCGGCTCTAAGGCCTCCCCAGAGCCTTCTCCAGGCTCAGCAATCCCAGCTCTCTCAGCCTGTCCTCACAGCAGAGGTGCTCCAGCCCTCGCATCATCCCTGTTCCCTCCTCTGGAACCGTTCCAACAGTCTCATCTCCTCCGTATGCTGAGGATTCCAGAACTGGATCCGGGGCTCCAGGTGGGGTCTCACAAGAGAGTTGGGGGAGAATCCCCTCCCTCCCTGCTGGTCCCACTGCTCTGGCTGCAGCCCAGGACGCGGTTGTTGGCTCATGTGGGGATTCTCATCCATGAGCACCCCAAGTCCTTGTCCTCAGGGCTGTTCTCAATCATGTTGTCTCCCAGCCTGTATTGAAAGAGAGGATTGCCCTGACCCAGGTGTAGGAACTTGCACTTGGCCTTGTTGAATCTCATGAGATTCAACAGTGAAGCCCATGGCTGGTTTTGTTCTTACAAATCATGTTCCCGTCCAGAGTTAGGTAGGAAATTCAATCTCCCACCCACTGTTTATCTTCCCAAAACAGTTCTGGATGGAAGTAACTGTGGGCTGTTGGCCTGCATAGCTGCGTGTCGAGGAGCAAACACCGTGGTTTGGCTTCTTGTAGCAACTTGTGTTCATTCCCTGCTCACTGGGGCATCAGGGAATCACTGTGCAAACCAGTTCCTTTAGTGGATTGCACCTGCTGTGGTTTTTGACAGCAGGATAGGCTCTGCTGGCAGTGAGCTTCTGGCGTAGTTGAGCAAACTGACCTGAAAAGTAGAGGGGCCGCATTCTGTCAGAAGCTTGGAATTTCCTTCAGGATTGCCAGTTATCGGCTGGTGAAACTGGGGCATGCGCGGGTAGGGTTTTTTATTGACGATTAAATAAAGACATCGCTGTTTCAGAGGCTCTTTTAATAGCATCGGCTGCTGTGAGGATCTAAAGACTTCAGCAAGGCTGGGGCAGGTTACCTGAAGGGACTGGGGCTGGGAGCTGGCTTTGTTTTCCTTAACAAGGTTTCTCTGCATAATTGTTCCGCTTGCAAAACTCAAACGCCTTTGCTAAGGTAGGTGTGAGCCTTGGATAGAAGCTGCCATGCGTACAGCCGCGCTTTCTTGGCCCTCGGGAGTGATTTATGGGTTGTGCTGCTGGCCGATGACTCGGCAGCTGCCTTGCAAAGGGAAGGAGAAGCGCAGGAGGGCTCAGCTCTGCTGAGTCCTCGAGTGCAGGTTGGGCAGGGCAGGAGCTGTGAAGGAAGGTTATTTATTGCAGCAAGCAGCAGGAATGCGGCCCTGCCAGCCAGTCCTCCGAATGGCTCTGGGGCTGAGTTGAAATCGAGCTTATACACCGATGTGCATCACCCCTGGTGCTTGCTGCTTCTCTGCCCTCCTCTGGTTTGGTGCTGGTTCCTGCTTGGATCTGGGAATACCTTGCTGCCTATTCCTGTGGCTTTTTGCCCTTCATAGAGCTTTCTTGCTGGATGAAGTAATGAAAATGAACGATGAGCACCTCGCAGCTGCCCACTCACCATGATACTCATGGCCCGCAGGCTGCTGTAGGTGCACAGGTGGTGATGGTAAAATCGCTCTCCCTGCCCCCTTGGGAGCGTCGCTGAACGGAACAGTGACATCAAATGCGAGCATGGGCAGGCTCAGCCTCCAGGAAGAGCCTTCAGGTTTTCGTTCTCATCTTCTTTTTTTTTTTTTTTTTTTTTTTTTTTTTTGCAGGAAATAGACCGACGGTTGGAAAAGAAGCTGAAGATCACGCAGAAGGAAAGGTAACGGTGAAAAAACTCTCATTTTCCTGAGGTGCTATTGGATATCTGAAGGCCTGGGGAGCAGGAGCAGTGGGGAACAGCTTCAAACTGAGCAGGGAGCCTTGGGTGTGAGTTCAGAAACAGGGAGTCTGTCACCGTGCCACTAGATGGCCCTTTCAATCCACAGCAGGACAGTGGAAAAACTTCTTGAGAGTGATTTTATTTCAGAGCTGGGGCTTCCAGCCTGGCTGTGCAGCTCCAGCTATGGGGAAGGCGTGTAAGAAAAAGACACTCAAAGGAAGAAATGGATGAGTCAGGTAATCCCAGCTTATGGCCCTGAACTGACTTGCCATGCCTTGCGTCAGTGAGACGACTCTTTTCCTGATTCCTTTGGATTGGGGCGGGGGTGTCTGATGTTGTCTTCTAGCTGAAAAGTTTCTGATCACTTCTGACAAGTCTTTTTTCCCCTTTGATTCTTAGTCAGCCACGTAAAGAGCCATGGGATTGCTTCTCTGGGAATTCTGCATAGGGAAGGGACCATAAAGCAATTCAGACATTGAGATGGGGCCAAGGGTGGCTCTGAGAAGTGAAGTGGCAGGGTCAGAGCAGAAGGCTGCGTATCCTGGCGAGAGGAGCCTGGAAGTCCCTGCAGGGAATGGACTTGGGATACCCTCAAAGGGAAGTGCTAAAACTCTTCTGCTTCCCATTCTTTCGGTCAAGTTAAATGGTGTTGGATGCAGCAGAGACTGAATTTCTATCCCTGACTGAGCTAACCTGCCACTCTACTTTAGGGTTACAAATATAACGAGGTCTGTAATTATTACAGGCTTCCTCTTAATCACGGGAGTGACATCTGACTGGGAGGAATTCACACGTGGAGGGAAAAACATGCTGGCTGTTGAAAACAAGTACCAACCGACTGGTTTGTTTGTTTGTTTTTTCTTTTAAACAGTAGAAAGTCAAAATCTCCTCCCAAAGTGCCGATAGTGATTCAGGACGACAGCCTCCCTGCAGGTCCGCCCCCGCAGATCCGCATCTTGAAGAGACCGACGACCAACGGCGTGCTGAGTAATCCCAACTCCGCTAGCAGACCGGCCTTCCCCGTGAAATCCTTGGCGCAGAGGGAGGCGGAGTACGCGGAAGCCAGGAAACGAATATTGGGCAGCGCAAGCCCCGAAGAAGAGCAGGAGAAGCCCATTCTAGATAGGTGAGACACCTGCTCTGGAAAGGTGGGGGCAGCATTTTGTGCTGCAGCAGCTCTGCCTGCGCTCCTCACAAATAAAGAGTCATGGAATGGTTTGGGTTGGAAGAGATCTCCAAGCACATCCAGTTCCACCCCGGCCATGGGCAGGGACACCTCCCACTGGATCAGGGGCTCCAAGCCCCATCCAGCCTGAGCTTGAACCCCTCCATGATGGGGCAGCCACCCCTGCTCTGAGCAACCTGGGCCAGGGCCTCCCCACCCTCACAGCAAAACATTTCTCCCTAAGATCCCATCTCAATCTCCCCCCTCTCAGCTGAAATTCATTCCCCTCAGCTCAAAACCGTTCCCCTCGTCCTGTCCCTGCCCTCCCTGATCCCGAGCCCTTCCCCAGCTTTCCTGGGGCCCCTTTCCCTTAAGCACTGTCCTGTCAGAAGGAGGGGGACAAGCTCCTTGAAGAGCAAAGTCAGGCTGGTAAGGAGAGAGGAAGGACTTGTTAGCAGGCAGAGTGTCATAAATCTCCAATATGCGGGAGTTAAGGGAGATGCCAGTGCCTGTTGCAGCTGTAAACTTTAGTTCAGGCCCTTGGAAGGAGTAGTGTGGGCAACCAGAGTCATCCTGGTTGGGAATATCCTTGTCCTCGAGGCTTTTGATGTAAGGGAGCTACCTCCTGCAGCAGGAGAATCGAGCTGAAGCGCTCTTAAATGAGTGCAGGTTGTTGAAAATGCACTTGGGGCACAACAGCCCTGAGCAGCTCCAGACTAGGAGAAGTCTGGCTGGAAAGTGCCTGGAGGAGAAGGACCTGGGGGGGGTTGGTTGACAGCGACTGACCATGAGCCAGCAGTGGCCCAGGTGGCCAAGAAGGCCAATGGCATCTTGGCTTAGATCAGAAACGGCGTGGCCAGCAGGTCCAGGGAGGTTCTTCTCCCTCTGGACTTGGCACTGGGGAGACCGCTTCTCGAATCCTGGGTTGAAGTCTGGGCCCCTCACCCCAAGAAGGATGTTGAGGCTCTGGAGCGAGTCCAGAGAAGAGCAATGAAGCTGGTGAGGGGGCTGGAGAAGAAGAGGAGCATCTGAGAGAGCTGGGGGTGTTTATCCTGGAGAAGAGGAGGCTGAGGGGAGACCTCATTGTTGTTGGAGGTTGTGGAGAGGAGGAAGCTGGGCTCTTCTCCCAAGTGACAGGGGACAGGACGAGAGGGAATGGCCTCAAGCTCCACCAGGAGAGGTTTAGGCTGGACATCAGGAAGAAATTTTTCATGGCAAGGGTGATTGGGCAGTGGCAGAGGCTGCCCAGGGAGGGGGTTGAGTCCTCTTCCCTGGAGGGGTTTAGGGGACGGGTGGACAAGGTGCTGAGGGACATGGGTTAGTGACTGATGGGAATGGTTGGACTCGGATGATCCACTGGGTCTTTTCCAACCTGGTGATTCTATGATTCTGTGAAGGCACTGCACTTGCCTTTTTCACAGAATAACCAGGTTGGAAGAGACCCACCGGATCATCGAGTTTTTGTTTGCAGTGTGGGTCTTGGCTGCTCTTTGGAAAGAGATGAAGCCCTGGTTCGATGTCAGTTGCGTTCCCTGCCCCACGGAACGAACTGTGATGTTTTGTCCCGTGGCCGTGGCTTCCCACCAAGGCGAGTGGGGAATATCCATATTGCCTCCGCCTCTGATCTCCTTTCTCCTTGCAGGCCGACGAGGATCTCCCAGCCAGAAGACATCAGACAGCCCAATAATGTGATCAGGCAGCCGCTGGGTCCCGATGGCTCACAAGGCTTCAAGCAACGCAGATAAACGTGGGCGAGCGATGCTGCTGCGGAAGGCAGGATCCGCCGCCACGGGTCGCGCTGCTGGGGCCGACAAACGGACCTGAGCAAAGGGAACTCCCTGGTTTCTTTGCACTGTGACCCCCTTTGCTCTGCCCACTGTGACCTTCAACCCCATGCACTGTGACCTCCCCTCTCCACCCACTGTGACCGGCAAACCGGGAAGGGCTGTCCCCGAGCCATCGGGAAAGGAAAGGGGACGACGAGGGGCAGGGGAAAAAGGACTCGAAAGGGTGCAGGCAGGGTGTGTGTGCGCCGTGGGGCTTGAAGCTAGTGCCAGCAATAATGTTTGTACTCGGAACCTGGGATTTAGGGGAAAGAATGGGAAGCCTCCCCAAGATGCGCATGTTGTCCTCATCACTTTATGAGCGAGTTCTGTTTCCAGGGATCTCTGTTGTTTTCTTTTTGTCCGTTTGTTTCCTGTGTATCAGCTCACAGAGTGCACGGGAAGGGTTGGAACTCTTGGTTTTAACGGAGAGAGGTGGCTTGGGGTTAGAAAAGGAGTTTCAATGAACTTCTGTGTCTCTAATGGCTTGGCTTCGGCAAGCTCATGCTTCTCCTCCTCTATCCTGCTGCTGCCAAGCACCTGGAAGCGGATTCCGGATATCTGGTTGTTCCGATCGCTTTGAGAGCCATTGGAGTCTGACCTAGTTTACATCTTGCACCCGTTCAAGCTTGGATTTTCTGCTGGCTGTGAGGAAAAGCTTCAAACACACATCTTTTTCTTGTTTTCCTTTTTTTTTTTTGTATTTGGGGAGAAGGGAACGTAGCCAGATCCCGTGCCTGCTGCCTGGCTGCTATTTGCAGCAGAGAGCGCTGGGCCGTGAAGACACAGGGCTCTGCGGGAAGGAGAGCAGTGGCGCCGCTCGAGGGAGCCCCGCTCCGTACGGCACAACATCCCCAGGCTCCGAACCGGAGTCGGAGCGAAGGTCATGGTACGAGCAGCGTTTGCCTTCTGAAACTGCAGCCATCGGGGAACAAAACCGGCGTTGGATCAAGCGTGGATGATTCCCCCCACTCTTCCCTCCACAACTGGCTCCCTGCGAGGCTTCAGGGAAGGCGTTTTCCTCCTCTTGGCTCCTGGGAAGAGGACACGGAAGCTGGGGCTCCACCAGAATGTGGATGCTCCCGCCAGAAAAAGCTGACCTACCTTGTTATCAAGGGATGAGATGAACACTAAACGCTCTCCTCGGAGGGGACGGTACCTGGAAAACCAGTTCTGGTTGTCAGCGGATGGTTCTGTACGGGTGCAGCCTTCCCTGCCGCATCGTGCTCAGTAGGTTCAAGGGTAAATGAGCAAATCCGAACCTCTTCCACGCTTAGGGAAGCAACCGTACAAAAAAAAAAAAAAAAAAAAAAAAAAGACGTGTATGGAAATAACGGCTTAAAAATTACTGGTAAAATAAAACTACCTGTGTACAAAAAGTATCCGCTAGAGCGTTAATTAGCTGATTGAAACTGATGAAAGCAGTGAGGATGGGGTGGGGTGGGGGCGAGCATCCCAACCGCCAGCGTTGGTTTGGGGCAGGGGCTCGTTTATCCCCCATCTCTGTGCAGGCTGGTGGTTGGGATGAGTTCGGGTGGGAATGGGAGAGGAGCAGGATGTCAGCAATAACCGTAGTCACCGCGCCTTTCCTTAATTACTGCTAAAATAGCTTTTAATGGCCAAAAAGCCCCAAATCCTGGTCTAATTGGCCAGTGTTAAGGTCGTCGCCTCCTCCGGCACCGCCATCCCCTGCTCCTCCATCCCGGTGCCCAGGATACGTCCCGCCCGCAGGCAGGGCTCGGCGTTCCTGCGGGAAACCCCCTCATCCCAGGGAAGGTGGAAGATGAACACTGTCTCGTGTGTGTTTTCACCCCAAAAACCCCGTGCGCCGAAGAGAAAACGTTTTATAAATTGTATTTTAAATAAATGTCTCTAAACTTTTAACGGCATTTTTTTTCCTCCTTTATCCCTGGCTCTCGCAGGGGAGGCTGCAAGAGGGATGTTTCGGTGGATGCTCGAGCTCCCAGCACGAGTCGATGCTTAAAATTCATCCAAAAGGTAAAATCTGGGAGCGGTCAGCTGCAATTATGCTGGTATTTACCCAAAAAGGGGATATTTTGCCCTGTTTTTATGCTCCCTGCGGTTATGTGCTCCGAGGAGGGTGGGAAGTGGCAGCGTTTGGAGGGAAGACGTAGTTTCCCAACTTGGCCATGACTTGAGGAGAAAAGTGAGGGTTTTTTTGTTCAACTTTTGGTTTCTTTCCTGAGTTTTATCCCGTTGTTTGAGGTGCCCTGGCCTCCCCTCCTCCTGGAGGAGGTGAGCAGGGCTGTAGGGGTGCTGGCAGCTCCCTCAGCCACCGGCTCCCTCTTCATTCTTATTTTTAATGCCTTTTTTTCACGTGAAATCGGGAAGAAACGGGATTTTCCTTGGCGGGGTGGGGGGGGCTCCTGCAGGGCGTCCCGGCCGCCAGGGGGCGCAGCGGGAGGGGCGGAACCATCGAGGTGGGGCCAGAGCGGCGGCGGGCGGAGCGGAGAGGGCGGAACCATCAAGGCGTGGCCAGAGCGGCGGCGGGGGCGTGGCCATAGAGACGGGGCGGGACTAGAGCGGCGGCGGGAGGGCATCCGCCGCGATGGCGGCGACGGCGGTGGCGGGGGAGGAGGAGTACGAGGCGGTGCTGTGCGTGAAGCCGGCCGTGCACGTTTACCGGGTGCCGCCGCGGGCCTCCAACCGTGGCTACAGGTGGGGCCTGCGCCTCTCTCGGGCCCCGCGGGCTGCGGAGCCGTCTTCTCGTAGGGGGCGGGGTGTCTGGCCCTCCTTGTGGGGGTCCCTTCCCCGTGGGGTGCGGGGTTTGCCTCCTCTCTGGGGTTGTGGGGATCCCCTCCTTGTGGGGTACGAGATGTTTTCCTCCTCCTCGTGGGGTGCAGGGGGTCTATCCCCTCGCCACTGAGTGCTGAGGGATTTGAACCCTCCCTGTGGGCTGTGGGGCGTTTGCCCCTTCCCTGGGTCCCCTCCCCGTGGCGGGTATGTGAGTTTTTCCCCCTTCTCAGGTTGGTGTTTGCCCGTCCCTGTAGCGTGCAGGGGGTTTGTCCCTCCCCGTGGGTGTGGGGGACCCCTCCTTGTGGGGTGTAGGGGGTTTGCCTCCTACTCATGGGGTGTTTGGACCCTTCCTGTGGGGCTTGGGGGCCCCTGCCCGTGGGGTGGAGGGCTTTGCCCCGTCCTTGGGGTTGTGGGAGGTGGGGGCAAAGCCTGTGGGGTGTTTGACCCCTCCCTGGGGCTGTGGGGTCCCCTCCCCACGGGGATGTGCGTGGGGTTTGTTCCTTGTGTCCCATCCTAGCCCCACACTGGGGTCTCCGCCCCTGCTGTGTTCTGGGGCCCCTCACTCCTCAGCCTGCCCTAAAGGCTGGTTGGGCAGAGCCAGACTGGAGCCAACGCCGACAGGCTGCTTTCGAGCTGGAGATCCTGCGGAAAGGGAAGTGAAACCTCTGGTGCTGTTCGTGCCCAAGCCCCGCTGGGACCTGATGCCTCCGTTTGCAGGGGCCCAGCTGGGTTTGGGTGAAATGAGAGGCCTCACCATGAGCCTCCCTCCTTCCGCAGCGAGTGTGGGTGCGAGCGGGTTCTCACCTGCGCTGCTTTGGTTCTGGCGATGGAGGGAGTGGAGTAGACGAGCTCTCTGACAAATGACGGGGTGCTAAAATGGGTCGGTGATGTTGTCTGGGGTGTGAGAGTTGGCTCAGATGCTGGTTGACGCTTCCTCTTTCTCCAGAGCCGCAGAGTGGCAGCTGGACCAGCCGGCGTGGAGCGGCCGCCTGCGCATCACGGCCAAGGGCAAGATCGCCTTCATTAAGCTGGAGGACAAGACCTCGGGTGAGGAGAAAGAAGGACAACAACAGCGAGTCCAGAGAAGAGCAACGAAGCTGGTGCAGGGGCTGGAGAACAAGAGGAGCAGCTGAGAGAGCTGGGGGTGTTTATCCTGGAGAAGAGGAGGCTGAGGGGAGACCTCATTGCTCTCTCCAACTCCCTGAAAGGAGGTTGTGGAGAGGAGGGAGCTGGGCTCTTCTCCCAAGGGACAGGACAAGAGGCAATGGCCTCAAGCTCTGCCAGGGGAGGTTCAGGCTGGATGTCAGGAAAACATATTTCATGGAAAAGGTGATTGGGCAGTGTCAGAGGCTGCCCAGGGAGGGGGTTGAGTCACCTTCCCTGGAGGGGTTTAAGGGACGGGTGGACAAGGTGCTGAGGGACATGGGTTAGTGACTGATGGGAATGGTTGGACTTGATGATCTGGTGGGTCCTCTCCATCCTGGTGATTCTATGATTCTTGGTGGGGAGGAAGACGACATAGAGATGCTGGCCTTAACCTGCTCCCACTTCTTTTTTTTCAGGAGAACTTTTTGCCCAGGCGCCTGTGGAGCAGTTCCCTGGCATCGCTGTGGAGAGTGTGACGGACTCCAGCAGGTACTTTGTCATCCGGATCGAAGACGGGAACGGTACGTGGTGCTACATGGGAGACGGACTGAGAGAATTGCCTCGGGAAGCCTTCAGTTGCTCTTTATTTGTGATGGATTCCTGCTCTCAATTGCTAAATATTCACTGTGTGGGCTGGCAAAGCGACAGATTATCTCATTCCCGCGTGCCAGCCGTGCTCTGTCCTTCACCAGGAACAAAAACAGTGTAATTTTCCTGCTCATCATTAGCATGGGAACCCTCCAGTAGAAAAGATTGTTGCCATGATGCCACCTGCTGCTTTGTCTCGCTTAGGTGAATTTAGAAACTGGTTTTACTAAGCCTGTATGTGCAGCCGTGAAGCTAAACGGCTCTTTGGTCCCATAGCTCCATATACAGAGTCCTAGTTCCAGCTGGAGGAGGCGGCGGGCTTGGGGATGTGCAGGACAAAACATCCCCTCCCTCTTCCTCCACCACTTTGCGCCTCCAGCTCTTCCTCTCCCTCCTTCGTGCACTTGGTCCTGCACTTGGGGCACAACAACCCTGAGCAGCTCCAGACTAGGAGAAGTCTGGCTGGAAAGTGCCTGGAGGACTTGGGAGGGTTGGGTGACAGAGACTGACCATGAGCCAGCAGTGGCCCAGGTGGCCAAGAAGGCCAATGGCATCTTGGCTTGGATAAGAAACAGCGTGGCCAGCAGGTCCAGGGAGGTTCTTCTCCCTCTGGACTCGGCCCTGGTGAGACCGCTTCTCGAATCCTGGGGTCAGTTCTGGGTCCCTCACCACAAGAAGGATGTTGAGGCTCTGGAGCGAGTCCAGAGAAGAGCAACGAAGCTGGTGAGGAGGCTGGAGAAGAAGAGGAGCGTCTGAGAGAGCTGGGGGTGTTTATCCTGGAGAAGAGGAGGCTGAGGGGAGACCTCATTGCTCTCTCCGACTCCCTGAGAGGAGGTTGTGGAGAGGAGGGAGCTGGGCTCTTCTCCCAAGGGACAGGGGACAGGACGAGAGGGAATGACCTCAAGCTCCACCAGGGGAGGGTCAGGCTTGACATCAGGAAAAAATATTTCCCGGAAAGGGTGATTGGGCAGTGTCAGAGGCTGCCCTGGGAGGGGTTGAGTCACCTTCCCTGGAGGTGTTTAAGGGACAGGTGGATGACGTTTAGTGTTTGATAGGAATGGTTGGACTCCATGATCCGGTGGGTCTTTTCCAACCTGGTGATTCCATGATTCTATGATTCCCCAGGCCGCCGAGCGTTCATCGGAGTCGGCTTTGTCGACCGCGGGGATGCCTTTGACTTCAACGTGGCTCTCCAGGACCATTTTAAGTGAGTTTGTGCCTCTCTCTGTGTCCTCTCAGCTTGACGATTCCTCGTGGGCACCTGCCAGAAATGATGGGGGAGAGGAAACTCTGACCTCCTGCCCTGAGTATGGTGTAAAGAGGTGGAAATGCCTGTTGCTGTGTGCAGACTTTGTGCAGGCAGCTCTCCCTCTTGCTCTACTTCTCAGCAGGCTCCCAAACTGGGTTTCCCACTCCAAAACTTGGTAAATTCTCTAGTTGCTTTTAATTTCTTCACATGCTACTGGTAAAGGGCTGCTCCTGAGCGGCTGGGATGCTGCTCTAGCTGCTGGCAAACAGTGGGGCTTTGGGATAGGGTGGGATGTGGTGGAGCTGGAGCTGGCAATGTGCTCGCAGCCCAGAAAACAGCCGTATTGTGAGCAGCGCCCTAAACAGTGGGACCTGAGGGGTGAGGGATGGGATCTACCCTCTGCCCCTCTGGTGAGACCAAACCTGGAGCCCGGCACTCAGTTCTGGAGTCCTCAGCGCAGGAAGGACATGGAGCTGTTGGGGTGAGTCCAGAGGAAGCCACGGAGATGATCCGAGGGCTGGAGAACCTCTCATATGAGGACAGGCTGAGGGAGCTGGGGTTATTGTGCCTGGAGAAGAGAAGACTCTGAGGAGACCTTACAGCAGCTTCTAGTGCTGAAAGGGGCTCCAGGAAAGCTGGGGAGTGGCTCTGGGCCAGGGGGTGCAGGGATAGAATGAGGGGAATGGTTTTGAGCTGAAATAGGGGAGATTGAGATGAGATGTTAGGAAGAAATATTTTGCTGTGAGGGCGGGGAGGCCCTGGCCCAGGTTGCCCAGAGCAGTGGTGGCTGCTCCATCCCTCGAGGGATTCAAGGCCAGGTTGGATGGGGCTTGGAGCCCCTGATCCAGTGGGAGGTGTCCCTGCCCATGGCAGGGCTGGAGCTGGATGGGCTTTGAGGTCCCTTCCAACCCATTCTGTGATTCCACGATCCGTACGCTCGAGTGCTGGTGTGGTAGGGATCCTCTGGCACTGCCTGTATCATTTCCCTGTGCCCGGCTCGCTCTGGGCTCACATCCAGCACCTTCAAAGAGTGGCTGCCAGGCAGTAGGGATGCTCCCACGTTGGATTTTCTCGCGCTGGGTCTCAACGTGTCCTTTTCTTACTGAATTCTTGCAGGTGGGTGAGGCAGCAGAGCGAGCTGGCCAGGCAGGCCGAGAACCCCGATCAGGGACCCAAGCTGGATCTGGGCTTCAAGGAGGGGCAAACCATCAAGCTCAACATTGCGGTGAGGGGCTTTTCCAGCTAAACTACTACTGATGTTTCCCTTGGGTGGCACAAGAGGGAGCAGCGGCTTCTCCCCCAAATCCAGTGCAGGAGGGAGCCTGGAAGCAGAGCCCTTTGTGTTAACGCTGCATACAGGGTTTTGCAAAGCGGCTGTGTTACAATTCCTGGTTACAGAACCGAGTCTGTGGATTCGGAACGGGAATTTGAGGGGAAAACACATCCTTGGTTTGACCCTTCTTACTCCTCTGGCAATGGGACATTGTGGCACAGCCATTTTTTCTCAAGAATAAAGCAATTTGGCTTCTTGTGATTCGTGTATGGGAGGAATTTAAATGCGATACCACCCAGGTTTCCCTCTCTTTCAGAACATGAAGAAAAAAGAAGGAGCAACAGGGAACACCAGACCGCGTCCCGTGAGCCTTGGGGGCCTGAGCTTGCTCCCACCACCTCCTGGAGGAAAATCAACTCTGGTCTGTCCTGGAGAGCGACCGTCTTCGCTCTCCACCTCTGCCCAGCTCCCCGGTACCCCCATCACAGGTCTGTGGTCACCCAAGGATGGCTGTAAAGCTCCTTAGATTCAGTTGTACCCATCAAAGCTGGGAAAACAGAGAGGGAATCTGGGAATAAGAGTGAGAAATAACCCCTGATGTTTGTTTTCTCTCTTCCCGACTTTCCTGGCTGCCGACAGACTCCCTCTTGTCCTGGCCGCAGCCCGCTGCTCCCTCTGCCGCCACCGATGCCTGGGGAGACTTTGCCAAAGCTTCAGGGTGAGGCCGTGTGGGGTTTGTGTGGTGTGGGCGATCCCCGCAGCGTTAGAACCCCTAGTCCAGATGGAATCCTGCTGGTTTTCCTGCCCCCCGTGCTGGGGTGGGGGGCACCGCTTCATCCAAACACCTTTTTTGGGGATTTAAAAGCACCTCTTGACAGCGTGTGGCACAAATTCTCCCGGCGTTTAGAGCAGGTCCGTGGGCGCTGCCTTCCTCTTCTCCCCATTCCAGCAGCGTGTCCCGTCTTCCCTGGCCGATCTGTGCGTAAGAGACTTTTAGGGTGACCCCAGAGGATCCATTTCTGTCTGCCTGTCTTCTTCCTACTGTCCAAAACCTCTTTCTTCCCCTTCTGTTTTTCTCTCTCTCTCCAGGTCCTCTTCTAACCAGCCTCAGACGAACACAGGCTGGGTTCAGTTCTGACCTCGGCCCCTCATCCATGCGGTTGCTGGGATCATCCCAATGCCTTCAGGACCAAAGCAGGGGCTTCAGGAAACTCTGCCCCTGCCCTTCTACCCTTTCCCACCTTGAAATGCTGAAATAAGTGCTGCAGAGCAAACACACACATGCCTTAAAACACTCCAGACCAGCGCCTTCTGTGCCAGAGGCTTTTTCTTTTCCATCTGGATTGCAGCAAATCCCTGAAGCTTCTCCTTTCTCCATAAAAAAGCCATCGGCTCATCGCCTCTCCTGAATAACGAGAGGGCGAGCACATGCTCGGCACAGGAGGACTCTCGCTCACAGCCCTGCCCCAATTAGAGCGATTTTCGCTACAGGTTTATACGATAGAGCCTCCTTGGAGTCTTCTCTTTCTCCTCGTGTATTTGGGCTGCATAAATCCTTCCTTTGGTGGGGAGCAGCCTCTCGGAGACACTTCACCTGTGGGGAGCAGCCTCCTGGAGACGCCTCGGCTGCAAAATCCAGCTGAACACGCTGCTGAGATGCAGGAGGAGGGGAACCAGATGCTAAAATTCCTCATTTCTTGCTCCAGGAAGGCTTTTTCTTCCCTTTATTTTTACTTCACTCTGCAGATGCTTAATTAAGCGGTTTCTGCAGCGAAGGACAGGATGGAGTTGGTCTCTTTGACAGAGCTGGGCTTGAGATTTTTCTTTAAATAAATATTTTCTTACCTATTTATTAAGGCCTTCGGTGTACGGAGTCCTCAGTGCCTCGGGGTTTTATTCCATACAGCTGCCGTGCATTTTGGTTTCAAAGCTTAACTTCACCTGGCAGTGGGAGTGGAGCGCAGGTGAATAATAAAGGCGCCTCAAAATGAATAATAAAGCGGTGTTGATGCTAAATAGGAACGTATTGCCCCCCCTCCATGCAGGCTCAGAGGAGCCGTGAGGAGCAGTTGTGGTTCACAGAATGGTTTTGGTTGGAAATGGAGCTCAAAACCCATCCGGTTCCAACCTCCTGCTGGATCAGGGGCTCCAAACCCCCTCCAGCCTGGCCTTGGACACCCCCAGGGATGGGGCAGCCCCGGGGCAGCCTGTTCTAGGGCTTCCCCACCCTCTTTTGAAGAATTTCTCCCTCCCGTCCAATCTAAACCTTTCCCCTTCCCATTCAAAGCAGTTTCCTCCCCCCTTGTGCCAAGGAGCCAGACAGCAGAGCACAACACACCTGTTGCTTAGCAGTGATTTTACACTCCAAGGAGTCTGGGAGGGGAAGGTAAGGAAAGAAATAGGGGGGGGAATGAGTTTTCTTCCATCCCCAAAGCCAGCGAGGAGCCTGGAGGCAGCTCCAGCTTGGCTGGAGGGACCAGAGACACAGATCCTTCCTGGAGGTTGGCTTGGGGTCACATCTATGATTTAATTCAGGAGCAGGGACACCCCCAGCCCCCTGCATGGGGGATTTAGAGCTCAGCTTGGGGATTTACCAGCAGCTTTCCCTGCTGGGTGGGGGCAAAAGTCCTTAATTACCCCAGAGGGGTAAAATTTCCCACTCCAGGGGGGTGAATTTTCCCATCCCGGGTGGCTGCGGGGGCTCTGTCACAGCATGAGTCGTATCCTTAGAGAGTTTAATTCTGCTTTGCCCTGTCGCAACCCTCACTCGCTCCACCCCGAAGCTTTTCCTGCCCGGAGCAAACCCTTGGATTTTAATGAGCTTAACCAGAGCTGAGCTTTAACGAAAGGAGCTCCATCCAGCACCCTCCAGCGCAGCAAAGTAAGGACAATTCCTCCCGCTTCGGGCACCGCGGAGCCCCCGCCACTGCTGTATTTTTGATTTTTCCTTTATTTTGCTTGTTCCCCTCTTGCCGAGAGCTTGGTTGGTTCTGTTTGCGAATCCTCGTGGGGCAGTTTGGGCGGTGGATGCTCCAGCATCACCGGAGGCATCGGGGTCCCCCGAGCAGGCCAGGAAGAGGAGGGTCCCCGCTCTCGCCGTCACGCGGGAAGGGGACGGCGAGGATTTTGGGGGCTAATCCCAACCACGCAGCTGCTTCCCGCTGGTGGCAAAGCTCTGCATCCCAAACAACCCAGCGCGAGGGGCTTTGGGAAGCGAGGAGGCTGCCACGAAGGGATTCGACGCAGTCCAAGAGTGAAACGAAGGCCGGGGCGGAGGTTTGTGCTTCCCCCCATCCTCGAGCGGGATCTGGCGGCTGCTCTCGCGGGAGCCACCAACGAGGGGATGGCGAGAGCCACCGGCACGGCCGCAGATCCGATGCGGGCTGGGCATCGCCAGCCCGGGTTGTGATGGTTTGGGGGTCGCCACGGTGGATCTGCGGCGGGTTTGGGGTCGCTGGCACGAAATTGCAGCAGTTTTGGGACTGCGGCTGCAGCTCTGTGGTGCTTTGGGGACTGCGAATGCAAACTTGCAGCAGTTTGGAGACTGCAAGTTTGCATTTGCAGCAGTTTTGCGACTGCAAATGCAAACTTGCAGCAGTTTTGGGACTGAAGCTTTGAATAGGCACCAGTTTGGGGACTGCAAATGCAAATTTGAAGCAGTTTTGGGACTGCAAGCTCTAATTTGAAGCAGTTTTGGGACTGCAAACACAAATCTGCAGCAGTTTTGGGACTGCAGCTTTGACTAGGCGGCAGTTTTGGGACTGCAAACACAGATTTGAAGCAGTTTTGGGACTGCAAACACTAAATTGAAGCAGTTATGGGACTGCAAACACAAATTCGCAGCAGTTCTAGGACTGCAGCTTTGAATAGGCAGCAGTTATGGGACTGCAAATGCAAATTTGCAGCAATTTTGGGACTGCAAACACTAAATTGAAGCAGTTTTGGGACTGCACCTATGAATAGGCAGCAGTTATGGGACTGCAAGCTCTAATTTGAAGCAGTTTTGGGACTGCAGCTTTGAATTGGTGGCAGTTTTGGGACTGCAATTGCAAATTTGCAGCAGTTTGGGGACTGCAAATGCAAATTTGCAGCGTTTTTGGGACTACAAGCACAAATTTGCAGTGGTTTTGGGACTGCAGCTTTGAATAGGTGGCAGTTTTGGGACTGCAAACATGAACCTGCAGGAGTCTGTGATCATCACTACAACTCCACAGCAGGTTCCTGGCTGCAAACACGAATCCGTAGCAATTCTGTGACTGGAACTGCAGCTCTGCAGCGGTTTTGTGATCACTAATGCAAATTTGCAGCAGGTTTGTGACCAGAACTACAGCTCTGCAGCGGTTTTGTGGCTGCAAAGGGCAATTTGCAGCGGTTTTGTGGCTGCAAAGGGCAATTTGCAGCAGTTTAGGGACTGTAAAATGCAGAATCGCAGCAGTTTTGCAGCTGCAAACCCAAATTTGCGGTGGGTTTGTGCAATCTGATGCTGCTGGGACATCGCAAGCACTGATGACAACAGTCTGGTAGTTGTAATGACAAATCCGCTGCGGGTTTGTGATAGCTAACACAAATTTGCCGTGGGTTTTGTGACTGCAGCAGCAAATCTGCAGTGGTTTTGTGCCTTCAAGCGCAAATCTGCAACAGTTACGTGGTTGCAACTATAAACGTGCAGGGTCCTTGCGAGCACAGCTGCAAATCTGCAGCACTCTGGTGGCCGTGGCTGCGGATTTGTGTTGCATCTGCAATGGCAACTATAAATTTGGAGCAGTTTTGTGGTGGCAGTTCTAAATCTGCTCCGGTTTTGTGGTTGCAACTTCAACCCGCAGCACTCTCGGGGTGCACCGGCAAACCTGGAGTGAGTTTCGTGGTCGCAGACACAAACTTGCAGCGGTTTTGCCATGGTAGCTGCATATTTGCGTGGTTTTGCAGTTGCAACTCTCGATCCTCAGCTCTGCAGCGCCCGTGATCGTGATGCCTAGGTTGCTTCACTTTTGTGGCTGCAATTATGAACCTGCAGCAGTTTCGGGGGCGTAATTGCAAATCTGCAGTGGTTTTGGACTGCAGCGTGAGGAGAAGCGTTTGCAGCTGGGTTGCCCAGAGCAGAGGTGGCTGCCCCATCCCTGGAGGGGTTCAAGGCCAAGTTGGATGGGGCTTGGAGCCACTGATCCAGTGGGAGGTGTCCCTGGGGTTGGAACTGGATGGGCTTTGAGGTCCCTTCCAACCCAAACCATCCCATGATCCCATTCCGCTGCGTTCCTGAGCCCCGTCCCCATCCCTGTCCCGCAGGGGCCATGTCCTCGCTGCTGTCCATCCAGGAGGAGAACCGTATCCTGCAGCAGGAGCTGTCGCGTGTGGAGGATCTGCTGGCCCAGAGCCGTGCCGAGCGTGATGAGTTGGCCATCAAGTACAATGCCATCAGCGAGCGGGTATGAGCACCCAAAGGCATCCAGGACGGGATGGCATCCAGAGGGACCTGGACAGGCTGGAGAAGTGGGGCTGGGAGAACCTCGTGAGGTTCAATACCAGGGGGAAGGTCCTGCACCTGGGTCGGGGCAATCCTTGATTTAAAGCCAGGATGGGGGATAATGGAAAGCAGCCCTGAGGAGAAGGACTTGGGGTGCTGGAGGATGAGCTCAACGTGAGCCGGCAACATGCATTACAACCCAGAAAGCAACCGTGTCCTGGGCTGCATCCAAAGCAGTTTGGCCAGCAGGGAGGGAGGTGATTCTGCCCCTCTGTTCCTCTCTTGTGAAACCTCATCTGGAGAATTGTGTCCAGTTCTGGAATCCTCAACATAAGGAGGAGATGGAGCTGTTGGAATGGGTCCAGAGGAGGCTACAAGGATGATCTGAACGCTGGAGCACCTCCCGTGGGAGGACAGGCTGAGAGAGTTGAGGTTGTTCAGCCTGGAGAAGAGAAGGCTCTGGGGAGACCTTAGAGCAGCTTCCAGTGCTGAAAGGGGCTCCAGGAAAGCTGTGGAGGGGCTCTGGATCAGGGAGGGCAGGGACAGGATGAGGGGGAAAATTTTGAGCTGCAAGAGGGGAGATTGAGGTGAAATCTTAGGGAGAAATGTTTTGCTGTGAGGGTGGGGAGGCCCTGGCCCAGGTGGCCCAGAGCAGGGGTGGCTGCCCCATCCCTGGAGGGGTTCAAGGCCAGGCTGGATGGAGCTTGGAGCCCCTGATCCAGTGGGAGGTGTCCCTGGAGTTGGAACTGGATGGGCTTTGAGGTTCTTTCCAACTCAAACTATTCTATGATTCTATCGTTGAAACCCCAAAATCATGAGAAGGCAAAGCACAACTGTTCCTCTGCTCTGAGCAGGCAACACTGTGACATCTTGTGACCTCCTGGCACTGGGAATTTCAATGCCGAGCATCCGACTTGTCTGGGCCTGTCTACCCTTGTTGGGGCTTGTCCTGTGTGATGCACAGAGCCCCTTCCCCATCCCTATTTTGTTTATCTTGCTGCTTTCTGGGAGCTTCTGCTCCCCATCACCATCCGCCGCCTTTTTCCGTGGCAGCCAGTGATGTCCAAGGGCTCTGGGCAGCGGGCGGTCGATGGATGCGGCTTCGTTGCTCTTCTCTGGACTCGCTCCAGAGCCCCAACATTCTTCTTGTGGTGAGGGACCCAGAACTGACCCCAGGATTCGAGGAGCGGTCTCACCAGTGCTGAGTCCAGAGGGAGAAGAACCTCCCTGGACCTGCTGGCCACGCCGTGTCTGATCCAAGCCAAGATGCCCTTGGCCTTCTTGGCCACCTGGGCCACTGCTGGCTCGTGTTCAGTCGCTGTCACCAACACCCATTCATCGGTCCCCTTTTGGGAAAGAAAAGATTTTTCAAGGCACATACCACCCTGAGACCTACTAACTTAAGATTTGCCTCTTATCAACCCCAAACCCTTCCATGATTCCGTGCTGAGGATCTGAATTAGCATCCCCAGGGGTGGTTGGGGTATCCCAGCTTCTCCTCCATCCCACCCCAGCTGGAGCAAACCCTCCGGCTGGAGACGGGGGAGCAGGAAGCAGTGGAGAACCGGAGCCTGGAGCAGCACAACATCGAGTTGCGGCGGCTGCTGGAGGAGGAACAAAGTGCCTACAAGCGCAAGCTGCAGGCGTACCAGGAGGGCCAGCAGCGGCAAGCGCAGCTGGTGCAGAAGCTCCAGGCCAAGGTAAATCCTGCCCAGGGGACATGGGGACGTTTTGGGGACCCTCGCCAGCATCATCCCCAACTTTCGCCACTGTCCAGGTTTTGCAGTATAAGAAGAAATGTGGAGAAGTGGAGCAGCAGCTGCTGGAGAAGGCGACGGAGCTGGAGCAGGAGAGGCTGACGGTGAGGGATGGGGTTGGGGGGCTTCTTTGCTCTGGTGAGACCCCACCTGGAATCCTGTATCCAGCTGTGGTGTCCCCAGCGTGAGGAGGAGATGAAGCTGTAGGACAGAGTCCAGAGGAGGCCACAGAGATGATCAGAGGGCTGGAGAACCTCCAGTATGAGGAAAGGCTGGGAGAGTTGGGGCTGTAGAGCCTGGAGAAGAGAAAGGTCCAGGAAGACCTTAGAGCAGCTTCTAGTATCTTAAGGGGCTCCAGGAAATCTGACAAGGGGCTGTTAACAATAGTCTGGAGGGACAGGAAGAGGGGGGATGGCTTTAAATTGGAGAGGGGAAGATTTAAGATTAGATGTTAGGAAGAAATTCTTAATGATGAGGGTGGTTACCCAGAGCAGGGGTGGCTGCCCCATCCCTGGAGGGGTTCAAGTCCAGGTTGGATGGGGCTTGGAGCCCCTGATCCAGCACGAGATGTCCCTGCCCATGGCAGGGGTGAGACTGGATGGGTTGGAGCTCCCTTCCACCCCAAACCATTCCCTGGTTCCATGAGGCTGGAGGGCACTGCTGTCCCTGCAGAGCCAGCTGGACGCGAGCAACTCGCAGCTGGAGGAGGAGAGCAGCAACGAGCTGGAGAACGCCCTGATCCGCCTGGAAGAGGAGCAGCAGAGGTGGGTGAGGGTCCCAGAGGAGCTGGTGGGACCCAGGTTGAGTCTCCAGCCGTGGGTGACCTCCCCCTGCCAGGAGCAGCAGCCTGGTGCAGGTGAACTCGATGCTGCGGGAGCAGCTGGAACAAGCCAACATGGCCAACACGGCGCTGAGCGAGGACATCCGCAAGCTGACGGCTGACTGGGCACGGGCGCGCGAGGAGCTGGAGCAGCGCGAGGCCGAGTGGAGGCGCGAGGAGGAGGTTGGGGGGACCCGGGGAACGGATGGGGGACCACCAGGAAGGGTGTGGGGCCGCCAGGAGGGATGCAGGACAACCAGGAGGGATGTGGAACCACTAGGAGGGATGTGGAACCACCAGGAGTGATGTGGGGCCACCAGGAGGGATGTGGAACCACCAGGAGGGATGTGGGGCCACCAGGAGGGATGTGGAACCACCAGGAGGGATGTGGAACCACCAGGAGGGATGTGGGGCCACCAGGAGGGATGTGGAACCACCAGGAGGGATGTGGGGCCACCAGGAGGGATGTGGAACCACCAGAAGGGATGTGGGGCCACCAGGAGGGGAGATTTGAGGAGCAAAGGAGAAGGACGGGACCAGGGGAGGTGGGGGCTGCCAGGCAGAGGTGGCCCATGGGGAGGAACCCCTGTTCCCGGCCAGACGCTGCTCCATCCCATGGCCAGACCTTCAACACCTACTTGAGCACCGAGCACAGTCGCCTCCTGATGCTCTGGAGACAAGTGGTGGCCTTCAGGTGTCACTTCAGTGAGATGAAAGCCAGCACCGAGAGGTCAGAGACATCTCCAGGGGGGTCTGGGGGGGTTCCTGGAGGCCCAAGGGGTCCAGTCCTGTATCTCCTGCTGCAGGGACCTTTCAGAGCTGCTGGGTCCTGGAGGACCAACAGGTCCAATCCTGCATCTCCTGTTGCAGGAGAAGCTGCTCTTGAAGCTGCTGGGGTTCCTGGCAGACCACAAGGTCCAATCCTACACCTCTCACTGCAGAGACCTCTCAGAGCTTTTGGGGACTCAGGGGGGTTCCTGGAGGACCAAGAGGTCCAGTCCTGCATCTCGTGTTGCAGGGACCTCTCAGAGCTGCTAGGTCCTGGAGGACCAAAGGGTCCAATCCTACATCTCCCACTGTAGAGGTCTCTTGGACCTGATGGGGTTCTGGGGGGTTCCTGGAGGACCACGAGATCCAATCCTACGTCTCCCATTGCAAGGACCTCTCAGAGCTGTTGGGGTCTCAGGGGGGTTCCTGGGGGACCAGGAGGTCCAATCCTGCATCTCTTGCTGCAGGGACCTCTCGGAGCTGCGTCACGAGGTGTCCCAGGCGGGCCGGGCGGCCCACGCCGCGTGCCTCCATGTGGCTGCCAACGTGCGGGTGGCCGAGAGCCAGGCGAGCGCGGCACGGGAGCAGCAGGCGCTGCGGGTGGCACAGCTGGAGGAACAGCTGGCGGTGCGGGACGCAGACCTGGAGAAAGCGGCGCTGGGAACCAAGTATGGCGTGGAGGGTGGGGTTTTTGGGGTGACATGAGAAGGGTGGTGAGATCTCCTGGTGACCCGTGTCTCGGTGCAGGCTGGAGGAGCTGGCAGCCACCCTGGAGCGCCTGCGCGATGAAGATGGGGAGAAGGAGCGGGCGGTGGAGACGTTGACCCTGCAGCTGCAGAATCTGGTGAGAGTGTCACCTCCTGCAGGTCATGGTGGGGTGAGGTGGGTGCTGGGTTCTGCTGAGGAACAAGGGATGGGATGAGAGGTTGTGGCAAGGAGGGGGTTAGGTTGGACATTCATAGAGTCATGGTTTGGGTTGGAAGGAACCTCACAGCCCATCCAGTTCCAACCCCAGGGACACCTCCCATGGCATCAGGAGCTCCACGCCCCACCAATGTGGCCTTGAACCCCTCCAGGGATGGGGCAGCCACCCCTGCTCTGGGCAACCTGAGCCAGGGTCTCCCCACCCATATCAGGGAATGTTCCTTCACCAAAGTGGTTCTCGGGCACAGGCAGAGGCTGCCCCAGGAGTCTCCATCCCTGGAGGGTTTCAAAGCCTGTGGAGACAGAATCATAGAATCACCAGGTTAGAAAAGACCCACTGGATCGTCGAGTCCAACCATTCCCATCAGTCACTAACCCATGTCCCTCAGCACCTCGTCCACCCGTCCCTTAAACCCCTCCAGGGAAGGTGACTCAACCCCCTCCCTGGGCAGCCTCTGCCACTGCCCAGTGACCCTTTCCGGGAAATAGTTTTTTCCTGATGTCCAGCCTGAGCCTCCCCTGGTGGAGCTTGAGGCCATTCCCTCTCGTCCTGTCCCCTGTCCCTTGGGAGAGGAGCCCAGCTCCCTCCTCTCCACAACCTCCTCTCAGGGAGTTGGAGAGAGCAATGAGGTCTCCCCTCAGCTTCCTCTTCTCCAGGATAAACACCCCCAGCTCTCTCTGCCTCTCCTCTTGTTCTCCAGCCCCCAACCCCCCCAGGTCCTTCTCCTCCAGGCACTTTCCAGCCAGACTTCTCCTAGTCTGGAGCTGCTCAGGGTTGTTGTGCCCCAAGTACAGGACTCGGCATTTGGCCTTGTTAAACCTCCTGCCGTTGGTCTCAGCCCATGGATCCAGCCTGTTCAGATCCCTTTGGAGCCTCCCCACCCTCCAGCAGATCCAGTTTCCACCCAGCTTAGTGTCACCCCCAAACTTGCTAAGGGTGCACTCGATGCCTTCATACACGTCATTGATAAAGACACTGAACAGGGCTGGACCCAGCACTGAGCGCTGGGATGTGGAGCTCGAGGACAGGGGTCAGAGCAGGGGTGGCTGCCCCATCCCTGGAGGGGTTCAAGGCCAGGTTGGATGGAGCTTGGAGCCCCTGATGGTGTCCCTGCCCATGGCAGGGGTGGCACTAGGTGGCTTTGAGGTCCCTTCTAACCCAAACCCTTCCATGATTCCCTGTGTCTGACACTGAGGAGCACCAGGCTCTGCCCAGGGTGGTGGAACTGGCAGAGATGCCACCACCCAGCCCTGACACGGTGCTGATGGGCTCTGCAGGAGACGTCACGCACCCAGGATCCACCTGAGGTGGACACGCTGCGCTCAGAGGTGGAGATGCTCCGGAAGGAACTGCAGGAGATCACCCAGGTGCTGGGGGGTCCTCGTGCCTCAGTTTCCCCCCCATTCCTCAGTTTCCCCCCCATTCCTCAGTTTCCTCCCCATTCCTAAGTTTTCCCCCCATTCCTCAGTTTCCTCCCCTATTCCTCAGTTTCCCCCCCATTCCTCAGTTTCCCCCTGTGCCTCAATTTCCACTCCCGTGCCCCTGCTCTCCCCCCAGGCTGTTCTGGCCGAGGACCCCGTGCAGCCCCCTCCCTCCTCGCCATCCCCCTCGATGTCCCCCACGTCCCCACCCAGCACCGAGGTTGTTCTCGCTGCCCTGCGCCGCCAGCGCCTCCAGCTGCAGGTGAGGAGGGGGAGGAGGGTGATGGGGATGATGAGGATGGTGATGAAGATGATGGGGACGAGGAGGGTAAGGATGATGAGGATGGGGATGAGGAAAATGGGGAAGGTGAGGATGGGGATGAAGAAGATGGTGAGGATGGTGGGCATGAGGATGATGGTGATTATGAGGCTGATGAGGAGGATGAGGATGGGGATGAAGATGATGGAAATGTTGGGAAGGATGAGAATGGGGTGGTTGAGATGAGGATGGTGAGGATGGTGAGGTTCTAAGAACAATGAGGAGGATGGAGAGTAGGGATGAGGATGGTGGGGATGAGGAAGATGGTGATGATGAGGCTGATGAGGAGGATAAGGATGGGGATGATGACGATGAAAATGATGGGGAGGATGAGGATGGGGTGGGAGAAATGGGAATGGTGAGGAGAATGGGGATGAGGAAGATGATGGGGGTGGGAATGAGGGGGATGAGGATGAGGATGGAGATTGGGATGAGGATGGAATGGGGAGGATGGAATGGGGACGATGGGGATGGTGAGGATGAGGAGGATGATGGAGATGAGGATGATGAAGCTGGTGAGGAGGATGAGGATGGGGATGATGCAGATGATGAAAATGATGGAGATGATGAGGATGGGTGTGGGAGAAATGGAGATGGTGAGGACGATAGGGATGAGGAAGGTGATGGGGGAATGAGGAGGATGATGATGGGAATGGTGAAGACGAGGAGGATGATGGGGATGAGGAGGACAATGGCAATGATGGCGGTGACAAGGTTGATGAAGATGATGAAGATGATGGGGATGGTGAGGAGGATGGGGATAGAGATGAAGAGAATGAGGAGGATGGGGATGAAGATGAAGGGGATGAGGATGATTGAGATGGAGATGAAGGGGATAGTGAGGATGGGGATGGAGATGAAGGGGATGATGAGGATGAGGATGGACATGATGAAGATGAGGAGGATTGGGATGGAGATGATGGGGATGACGAAAATGATGGGGATGAGGATGGTTGGGACAGAGATGAAGGGGATGGTGAGGATGGGGATGGAGATGAAGGGGATGAGGAGGATGAGGATGAGAAGGATGGGGATGAGGAGGATGGGATGGGGATGAGTAGGATGACGATGAGGAGTATGGGGATGGAGATGGAGGGGATGAGGATGAGAATGAGGATGAGGAGGATGAGGATGGAGATGATGGGGATGATGGAAATGATGGGGATGATGAAGATGATGGAGATGGAGGGGCTGGAGATGAAGGTGCTGAGGGGTTGGCTGTGTCAGGCGCTGGTGTTTCCCACGTGCAGGAGTCTCAGGCGTGGTGCGAGCGGCTGCGCGGGGAGCTGGGTGCCGGGCGGCACCGGGCGCAGGAGCTGAGTGACGAGGTTGGGCGCTGCCGGCTGGCACAGGATGAGGCCCTGGCTCAGCTCAGCCGCCTGCGCGCAGAGAACGACAGCCTGCACAGGTACCGCCTGTCCCTCTGTCCGTCTGTCCCGAGCTCCAGCCATCCCGATGTACCTGCCCCCTTTGCACACCTGTCCTCGAGGACTTGTGTCTGTCCATCCCTCCACACCCTTGTGTCCATCTGTCCCTGGGCATCCTGATCCATCCGTCCGTCTGTCCGTCCACCCCTGCACACTCATCTCTGTCCATCTGTCCACATGCGTCCCTGCAAATCCAGCCGCACTGCCTCCGCCTGTCCGTCTGTCCACCCGCCCACACGCATTTATATGCCCACCAGTGTCCATCTGTCCATCTGCTTGCCCACCTATGTCCATCTGTCTTGCCTGCCTCCCCACCCATGTCCATCCTCCCACATACCACGTCCATCTGTCTGTCTGCTCCCCACTCACGTCCATCTGCCTCTCTACCTGCATCAGTCTGTCTGTCTGTCCACCCATGCCTGTGTCTGCCTCCCAACCCATGTCTGTCTGTCTGTCCATCCACCCGTGTCCATCTGCTTCCCTACCTGCATCCATCTGCCTGTCTGTCCATCCACCCATGTCCATCTGCCTCCCAACCCATGTCCGACTGTCTGTCCATCCACCTGTGTCCATCTGCTTCCCTACCTGCACCCATCTGTCTGTCTGTCCATCCACCCGTGTCTGTCTGCCTCCCAACTCATGTCCGTCTGTCTGTTCATCCACCCGTGTCCATCTGCTTCCCTACCTGCATCCATCTGTCTGTCTGTCCATCCACCTGTGTCCATCTGCTTCCCTACCTGCATCCATCTGTCTGTCTGTCCATCCACCCATGTCCATCTGCCTCCAAACCCATGTCCGTCTGTCTGTCCATCCACCCGTGTCCATCTGCTTCCCTACCTGCATCCATCTGTCTGTCTGTCCATCCACCTGTGTCCATCTGCTTCCCTACCTGCATCCATCTGCCTGTCTGTCCATCCACCCATGTCCATCTGCCTCCCAACCCATGTCCGACTGTCTGTCCATCCACCTGTGTCCATCTGCTTCCCTACCTGCACCCATCTGTCTGTCTGTCCATCCACCCGTGTCTGTCTGCCTCCCAACTCATGTCCGTCTGTCTGTTCATCCACCCGTGTCCATCTGCTTCCCTACCTGCATCCATCTGTCTGTCTGTCCATCCACCTTTGTCCATCTGCTTCCCTACCTGCATCCATCTGTCTGTCTGTCCATCCCCCCATGTCCATCTGCCTCCAAACCCATGTCCGTCTGTCTGTCCATCCACCCGTGTCCATCTGCTTCCCTACCTGCATCCATCTGTCTGTCTGTCCATCCACCTGTGTCCATCTGCTTCCCTACCTGCATCCATCTGTCTGTCTGTCCACCCACCCATGTCCATCTGCCTCCCAACCCATGTCCGTCTGTCTGTCCATCCACCCGTGTCCATCTGCTTCCCTACCTGCATTCATCTGCCTGTCTGTCCATCCACCCATGTCCATCTGCCTCCCAACCCATGTCCGTCTGTCTGTCCATCCACCTGTGTCCATCTGCCTCCTCACCTGCATCCGCCTGTCTGCGTACCCACCCACGCCCATCTGTCCATCCACCTCTCAACCTGTGTCCGTCTGTCTGTCCGTTCACCCATGCCCATCTGCCTGCCCACCCATGTCCGTCTGTCCGTCCCCCACCCTGCGTGTGGGTCTGTCCCGCAGGGAGCGGCTGCGAGCGGAGGCTGCTCTGGCGGAGGAGCAGCAGCGGGCGGGTGCCCTGCAGCAGGAGCGGCTGCAGCTGCAGCGTCGGGCGCAGGGGCTGGAGGACGCTCGCCACGAGGCCGCCCGCGACGCGCAGGCCGCGCGGCTGCACCTGGAGCGCAGGTGGGGACAGGCGGCTGCGCTGCTACCCCAGGGGCAACGGGGGGAGATGATTGGGGGCAGCTGGGAAGGGGCTGAGGCAACTGAGAGATGATTGGAGGCAACTGGGAGATGATTGGGGGCAACTGGGAGGGAGCTGAGGCAACTGGGGAGGAACTGGAGGCAACTAGGAGGGGGTGGGGTAACTGGGAGGGGGCTGAGGGTAACTGGAACAGGGGTCAAGGCAACTGGGAGGGGGCTGGAGGCAACTGGGAGATGATTGGAGGCAACTGGGAGATGATTGGAGGCAACTGGGAGATGATTGGGGCAACTGGGAGGGAGCTGAGGCAACTGGGAGGGGGCTGGAGGCAACTAGGAGGGGGTGGGGTAACTGGGAGGGGGCTAAGGGTAACTGGAACAGGGGTCGAGGCAACTGGGAGGGGGCGGCTGGAGGCAACTGGGAGATGATTGGAGGCAACTGAGAGATGATTGGAGGCAACTGGTAGATGATTGGAGGCAACTGGGAGGGAGCTGAGGCAACTGGGAGGGAGCTGGAGGCAACTGGGAGATGATTGGAGGCAACTGGGAGGGAGCTGAGGCAACTAGGAGGGGGTGGGGTAACTGGTAGGGGGCTGGGGGTAGCTGGGAGCAGGCTAAGAGGAATTGGGAGGAGGCTGGAGGCAACAGGGAGATGATAGGGGGCAACTGGGAGGGGGCTTGGGGTAACTGGGAGCATACATGACACAACTAGGAGGGGACAACTGGGACGGGGCTGGGGGGAACTGGGAGGGGGTTAGGAGGAACTGGGAAGGGGCTGGGGGTAACTGAGAGGAGGCTGGGGGCAACCGGGAGATGACTGGGGGCAAGTGGGAGGGGGCCAGGGTAACTGGGAGGGGGCTAGGGTAACTGAGGGGATGCATGGGGCAACTGGGAGTTGACTGGGGTAACTGGAAGGATGAGCGGGGTAACTGGGAGGATGCGTGGGGTAATTTGGAGAATGCGTGGGGCAACTGGGAGTGGGCTGGGGTAACTGGGAGGATGCGTGGGGCAACTGGGAGGATGCGTGGGGCAACTGGGAGGATGCGTGGGGTAAATGGGAGGATGTGTGGGGTAATTTGGAGGATACGTGGGGCAGCTGGGAGTGGGCTGGGGTAACTGGGAGGATAAGCAGGGTAACGGGAGGATGCGTGGGGCAACTGGGAGGATGCGTGGGGTAACTTGGAGGATGCGTGGGGTAACTGGGAGTGGGCTGGGGTAACCGGGAGGATGCACGACCTGTCCTGCGGGTGCTCGCTGGGTGCCCGCAGCCAGCAGCAGGTGGAGGAGCTGGAGGCCCAGCGAGCCGCGGGGCAGCAGGAGCTGCTGGAGGCGCGGGAGGCGCTGAGCCGCGTGGCGCTGGAGGCCGAGGTGGCTCGCAGCGAGCGGGACGCGCTGACCGAGGCGCTGGGCAAGGTGCGTGCCCCGACATCCTCCTCGGCAAGCCCTGCAGCATGGGGTTACCACGCAGCGGGTGCAGCCCTAAGCCCCACATGCAGCGGGTGCAATGCCCTCACGCAGCAGGCTCGACCTCCCTGCAGCGGGTGCAATCTCTCTTAGAGAGTGGGGGAACCCCATGCAGTGGGTGCATCCCCCCATATCCCCCCCAGCCCTGCAGCAGATGCCACCTTGAAGCAACAGGCTCACCTTCAAGCTGCGGGCGCAGCCCCAAGCTGTGGGTGCATCCCCATGCGGTGTGTACAGTCGAATGCAGCGAGTGACCCCCCTACAAGTAGCCCCGTGCGGCAGATGCAACCCTGGAAAGGTGCAGCCCTTAAGCAACAGCTGCACCTCATGCAGCGGGTGCTCCCAATGCAGCCGGGGCAATCCCTGCACCAGGTGCCCCCTGTGCGCTAGGTCCCCCTATGTAGCGGTTGCAACTCCTGCGCTGGGTGCTCTCCATGCAGCAGGTGCATCACGTACCCCCATACACCACATGCAGCAAATGCACCAGGTACCCCCATGCACCACATGCAGCAGGTGCACCAGGTACCTCCATGCACCAGGTGCAGCAAATGCACCAGGTACCCCCATGAACTACATGCAGCAAGTGCACCAGGTACCCCCATGCACCACATGCAGCAGGTGCACCAGGTACCCCCACGCAGCAAATGCAGCAAATGCACCAGGTACCCCCATGCACCACATGCAGCAGGTGCACCAGGTACCCCCATGCAGCAAATGCAGCAAATGCACCAGGTACCCCCATGCACCACATGCAGCAGGTGCACCAGGTACCCCCATGCAGCAAATGCAGCAAATGCACCAGGTACCCCCATGCACCACATGCAGCAGGTGCACCAGGTACCTCCATGTACCAGGTGTAGCAGGTGCAGCAGGTACCTCCATGCACCAGGTACAGCAGGTACCTCCATGCACCAGGTGTAGCAGGTGCACCACGTACCCCCATGCACTAGGTGTAGCAGGTGCAGCAGGTACCCCCATGCACCAGGTGTAGCAGGTGCACCACGTACCCCCATGCACTAGGTGTAGCAGGTGCACCAGGTACCCCCATGCACCAGGTGTAGCAGGTGCACCAGGTACCCCCATGCACCAGGTGTAGCAGGTGCAGCAGGTACCCCCATGCACCAGGTGCAGCAGGTGCAGCAGGTACCCCCATGCACCAGGTGTAGCAGGTGCAGCAGGTACCTCCATGCACCAGGTGTAGCATGTGCGCCAGGTAGCTCCATGCAAGGGATGCAAGCTGACCCCCCTCTGATGTCCCCGCAGGCGCAGGGCAGCTGCGGGGAGCTGGCAGCGGCGCAGCGGGCGGCTCAGGCCGAGGAGTCCCGGCTGCGGGACGCGCTGGCCAAGACGAGCGAGCTGGCATCGGCGCTGGCACAGGAGAAGGCGCAGCTGAGCTGCCGCCTGGCGCAGCTGGAAGAGGAGCGGGAGAGCAGCCGCACGCGCGGCCGGGAGCTGGGCCGCGAGCTGGCGGGGCTGCGGGCGCAGCTGGAGCAGCTGCAGCGCAGCGCGGAGGCCGAGCAGCAGCAGCTGCAGCGGGCGCGCAGCGGCGCCGAGGAGAGCTGCAGGGCGCTGCGGGCTGAGCTGCGGGCGCTGCGGGGGCAGCACCTCCGCGTGCGCCAGCACCTGGGACAGGTGGGGCGGCTGCAGCTGGGAGGGGGCAACAAAGAGAGGGCTGGGGCAACTAAGAGGAGGCAAGGGGGCAACTGGGAAGGGGCTGAGAACAACTGGGAGGGGGCCAGGGTAACTGGGAGGGGGCTGGGGGGAACTGGGAGATGACTGGGGCCAACTGGGAGGGAGCTGAGGTGAGCGGAGGGGGCTCGGGGCAACTGGGAGGATGCATGGGACAACTGGGAGGGGGCAGGTGGCAACTGGGAGATGATTTGGGGCAACTGGGAGGGGGCTGGGGTGACTGAGACGGTGCTGGGAGCAACTGGGAGGGAGCTGGGGGGAACTGGGAGGGGGCCAGGGCAACTGGGAGGATGCATGGGGCAACTGGGAGGGCACTGGGGGAAACTCGGAGATGACTAGGGGCAACTGGGAGGGCACTGGGGAAACTCGGAGATGACTAGGGGCAACTGGGAGGGCACTGGGGGAAACTCGGAGATGACTAAGGGCAACTGGGAGGGCACTGGGGAAACTCGGAGATGACTAGGGGCAACTGGGAGGGCACTGGGGAAACTCGGAGATGACTAGGGGCAACTGGGAGGGCACTGGGGGCAACTTGGAGATGACTAGGGGCAACTAGGAGGATGCTGAGGCAACTAGGAGGAGGCTGGGGGCAACTGGGAGGATGCCAGGGTAACTGGGAGGATGCATGGGACAACTGGGAGGGGTTGGAGGGCAACTGGGAGATGATTGGGGGCAACTGTGAGGGGACTGGGGGCAACTGGGAAGGGGCTAGGGGTAACTGGAAGGGGGCTGTGGTTAACTGGGAGGATGCATGGGGTAACTGGGAGAATGCGTGTGGTAACTGGGAGGGTGGATGGGGTAACTGGGAGGATGTGTGGGTTAATTGGGAAGGGGCAGGGTAACTAAGAGGGAGGCAGGGGTAACTGGGAGGATGCATGGGGTAACTGGGAGGGTAGATGGGGTAACTGGGAGGATGGATGGGGTAACTGGGAGGGTAGATGGGGTAACTGGGAGGATGGATGGGGTAACTGAGAAGGGGCTGGGAGGAACTGGGAGGATGCATTAGGCAACTGTGAGGGTGGATGGGTAACTAGGAGAGTGCATGGAGTAACTGGGGGCGTGGATGGTGTAACTGGGAGGGTTAATGGGGTAACGGGGAGCGGGGGGTGACGGTGGTGCCCTCGCAGGCGGTGCAGGAGCAGGGGGCAGCGGGTGAGGCGCTGTCGCGGGCGCGGGCCGAGCAGGAGCAGCTGCGGCAGGAGCTGAGGCGCCTGGCCCGGGTGCGTGAGGGCTGCGCCAAGGAGGGCGCCAGCCTGGCCGTGCAGCTGGCAGCCGCGCAGCGCCAGGTGCAGCATCACGCCCACGAGGTCGCCGCGCTCAGGTGGGTGCGAGGGGTCCCTGGGTCCTCCCAACCTTCAGCCCTGGTGTTGGCAGTGCGGCTGCGCTTCACAGGTGCGAGAAGGAGGGGCTGGAGGGCAGCGTGTCGCAGCTGCAGCAGCAGCTCGCCCAGCATGACGCCCGCAGCTGCCAGCTGGAGAGCGAGGGGCGCGCGCTGCTGCAGGCCAAGGAGGCGCTGGAGGGTGAGAGACCAGCAGCAGCTTCAGCTGGACGTACATCCGCATCCATCCATCCTCATCTCCGTTCATCCTCATCTTTATTCATCCCCATCTGTCCTCATCCCCATCCATCCATCTATTCACCCATCCATTCTGATCTCCATCTCTCCTCATCCATCCATCCTCATCCATCCATCCTCATCCCAATCCATCCATGCTCTTCCATCTGTCCGTCCATCCATCCATCCATCCATCCCCATCCATTCATTTTCATCCATCCATCCTCATTCCAATCCATCTCTCCATCCCCATGCATGCATCCAACCTCATCTTCACCCACCTATCTTCATCCTTTCTGATCTCCATCTCTCCCCATTCATCTATCCATCCATCCATCCATCCATCCATCCATTGTCACCCGTCCATCTATCCATTTCCATCCATCCATGCATTCATCTTCATCCATCCATCCATCCATCCATCCATTCTGATCTCCATCTCTCCTCATCCATCTATGTATCCATCCTCATCCATCCATTTTCATCCATTCATCCTCATCCCCATTGATCCATCCATCCATCCATCCATCCATCCATCCATCCTCACCCATCCATTCATCCATCCATCCATCCCCACCCATCCATCTATCCATCCCCATCCGTCCATGCATCCATCCATCCACCTTTGCATCCATCCACCATCTTCATCCATTCTGATCTCCATCTCTCCTCATCCATCCTTCCATCCATCTATCCATCCATCCATCCATCCATCCTTGCCTCCCTCCATCCATCCATCCATCCTCACCCATCCCTTCATCCCCCCTTCCATCCATCCATCCATTCATTTTTATCCATCCATCCTCTTCCCAATCCATCTATCCATCCCCATCCATCCATCCATCTGTCCATTTTCATCCATCCATCCATGCATCCATCCTCATCTTCATCCATCCATCTATCCATCCACCCATGCTTCTATCCACCCATCCATCCATCTTCATCCATTCTGATCTCCATCTCTCTCCATCCATCCATCCATCCATCCATCCATCCATCCATCCATGCTCTTCCATCTATCTACCCATCCTCACCCATCCATCCCTCCATCCATCCCTCCATCCATGCATGCATCCATCCTCATCTTCATCCATCCATGCATCCCTCCCTTCCCCATCCCTGTCTCCTCGCCCTCACCCTTCTTTCCACCCCGGTGCCTCCTGCGCTGTGTGTCGGTGCAGCGGAGCTGGCTGTGGCGCAGCAGTCGCGGGCGCAGGAGCTGCGGGCGCAGCGGGAGGCGGCGGTGGCGGCGGAGGCTGCGGCGGTGGCAGCGGCCCTGCAGCGTGCCAGCGACGCCCACCGCGATGAGCTCCACCGCCTGCAGCGCCACAAGGTGGGCACCAACCCGGGGCGAACGCCAAGGTCTGGGGGGAAGGTCTGAGCTTTGGGGCTAAATGTGAAGTTTTGGGGTGAAATGCTGAGCTTTGGAGTGAAACATTGAGTTTTTGGGGTGAAATGCTGAGCTTTGGGGTGAAGTGCTGAGGTTTGGGCTCTTTTTGGGGTGTGACGCTGGTTTTTGGGGGATGTGGTGCTCATTTTTGAGGTTCAGTGCTGGGTTTTGGGGTTTGGGGCTGTTTTGGGGGCTCGGTGTTGGTTTTGGAGCTCAGTGCTGGTTTGGGGGCTCAGCTCTTGTTTTGGGGCTCAGTGCTGGTTTTGAGGCTCAGCTCTTTTGGGGAGATCAGCTCTGGTTTTGGTTTGGGGGCTCAACTCTGGTTTGGGGCTCAGCCCTGGTTTTGGGTCTCAGCCCTGGTTTTGGGTCTCAGCTCTGCTTTTGAGGCTCAGCTCTGTTTTTGAGGTGCACTTTTGGGGCTCAGCTCTGTTTTAGGGGCTCAGCTCAGTTTTTGGGGCTCACCTCTGTTTTGAGGCTTACCTCTGTTTTTGGGGCTCAGCTCTTTTTGGGGACTCATCTCTGATTATGTGACTCATCTCTGTTTTAAGGGTTCAGCTCTGGTTTTGGGGCTCATCTCAGTTTTTGGGGTTCACCTCTGGTTTGGGAGCTCAGCTCTGGTTTCAGGGCTCAGCTCTTGTTTAGGGGCTCAGCTCTTTTTGGGGCTCAGCTCTGTTTTCAGTTATCACTTCTGTTTTTGGGACTCAGCTCTAGTTTGGGGGCTCAGCTCTGTTCTCAGGGCTCAGCTCTCGTTTGGGGGCTCAGCTCTTGTTTTGAGGCTCAGTGCTGCTTTTGGGGCTCAGCTCTAGTTTGGGGCCTCAGTGCTGGTTTTGGGGCTCAGCTCTGGATTGGGGGCTCCGTGCTGGTTTGGGGGCTCAGTTCTTGTTTTGGGGCTCAGTGCTGGTTTTCAGGCTCAGCTCTTTTTGGGGGCTCATCTCTGGTTTAGGGGCTCAGCTCTGGTTTCGGGGCTCAGCTCTGTTTTTAGGCCTCATCTCTGTTTTCAGGGCTCAGCTCCATTTTTGGGGTTCATCATTGGTTTGGGGGCTCACCTCTGATTTTGAGGCTCAGCTCTTGTTTTGAGGCTCAGCGTTGGTTTTAGGGCTCAGATCTTTTCGGCGGCTCAGCTCTGGTTTTGGGTGTCAGCTCTGTTTTTGGGGCTCATCTCAGCTTTCGGGGCTCACCTCAGTTTTTGGGGTTCATCACTGGTTTGGGGGCTCACCTCTGATTTTGAGGCTCAGCTCTTGTTTTGAGGCTCAGCGCTGGTTTTGGGGCTCAGCTCTTTTCGGCGGCTCAGCTCTGGTTTTGGGTGTCAGCTCCGTTTTCGGGGCTCATCTCAGCTTTCGGGGCTCACCTCAGTTTTTGGGGTTCCTTTTCGGGGAGCAGGAGGAGCTGGACGCGGAGCGCGAGCGGCTGGCGCGGGCGCAGGAGTCGCTGGCGGCCGAGCTGGCCTCGACGCAGCGGGAGCGCGAGGCCGAGCGGCAGCAGGTGGGTGCCCGCCGGCTCCCCCCAGGGTGGGTTTTGGGGTGTTCCCCCCCTGAGCCGTGTCCCCGCAGGCGCTGGCGCTGCAGGAGGAGGAGAGGGCTGCAGCGGCCCAGGCGCTGCGGGGCCTGCAGCGCAGCCTGGACGAGGCCGCGGCCCAGATCGAGCTGCAGCGCAGAGAGGTCACCGAGCACCAGGAGAAGGAGCAGGTGGGGGAAGAGGGGGGCTGGGAACCCCCCAGAGCGGCACCGAGCCCCATACGTTCCCCCCTGAGAACCTCATGCCTGGGCACCCCTCTATTGCCTCCCATTGAAACCCCCCATTGCACCCCCTATTCCGGGGCACCCCCGATAGCCCCCCCATTGCAACCCCCCATTGCCCCCCCCATGCCTGGGCACCCCCTATAGCCCCCCCATTGCACCCCCCATGCCTGGGTGCCTCTCCATAGCCCCCCATTGCACCCCCTATTCCGGGGCACCCCTTATAGCTCCCCCATTGCACCCCCCATGCCTGGGTGCCCCCCCCCAGCCCCCCCTTGCACCTCCTATTCCTGGGCACCCCCCATGCCCCCATCCCATTGCAACCCCCCATACCTCCCCATTGCAACCCCCCATTGCACCCCCTATTCCAGGGCACCCCCTATAGCCCCCCCATTGCAACCCCAACATTGCCCCCCTCATGCCTGGGTGTCCCCCCCCAGCCCCCCATTGCACCTCCTATTCCTGGGCACCCCTCATGCCCCCATCCCATTGCAACCCCCCCATACCTCCCCATTGCAACCTCCATTGCACCCCCTATTCCAGGGCACCCCCTATAGCCCCCCCATTGCAACCCCAACATTGCCCCCCTCATGCCTGGGTGCCCCCCTCAGCCCCCCCTTGCACCTCCTATTCCTGGGCACCTCCCATGCCCCCATCCCATTGCAACCCCCCATACTTCCCCATTGCAACCCCCCATTGCACCCCATATTCTAGGGCACCCCCTATAGCCCCCCCCATTGCAACCCCCCATTGCCCCCCTCATGCCTGGGCACCCCTTATAGCCCCCCCATTGCACCCCCCATGCCTGGGTGCCTCCCCATAACCCCCCATTGCACCCCCCATGCCTGGGTGCCCGCCCCAGCCCCCCCTTGCACCTCCTATTCCTGGGCACCCCCCATGCCCCCATCCCATTGCAACCCCCCATACCTCCCCATTGCAAACCCCCATGCCTGGGTGAGCCCTGTGCCCCCCAATCACCCCCCAAATGCCTTTCCCCCCCTCATTGCAACCCGCATGCCTAGACACCCCCGATTGAAACCCCCCCTTGCACACTCCCACGCCTGGGAACCCCCTATTTCCCACCCCAGATTGCATGCCCCCATGCCTGGGCACCCCGCTAGGCCCCCCCTCCTCATTGCACCCCCATGCCTGGGTACCCCTGTGCCCCCCAATCACCCCCCCATCCCCCAATGCCTTTCCCCCCCATTCCCTCTCCATACTGGGGTACCCCCTCACTGCATCCCCAATGCCTACCCTCCCCCTTGCAGCCCCCCCATTGCAACCCCCCATTCATGGGCACCCCCTATTGCAACCCCCTTGCTTGGGCACACCCCATAACCCCCATTGCACCCCTCCATTCCTGGGTACCCCTCATGCCCCCCCCAATCGCTCCCCCCAACTCCTGGGCACCCCCTATTGTCCCCCCATTGCATACCCCCCTCCCATTGCATCCCCATTCCTGGGCACCCCCACATGGCCTCCCATTGCACCCCCCATGCCTGGCCACCCCCCATTGCACCCCCAATCCTGGGCACCCCCTATTCCCCCCCATTTCAAACCCCATGTCTCAGCCCCCCCACCCCTGAGCATCTTCATCCTCATCCTCATCCCTGCACCATCCTCATCTCAACCCCAGGCACCCCCATTTCCTCCCTGGGGACCCCCCATTTCCCCCACCCCCCCCCGACCCCGGGACCCCCTCTTTTCCTGGGGGGGTGTCTCAGGGGTCCCTGTGCAGGGCCTGGCTGCGGAGCTGCGCGCCCTGCGCCTGCAGCTGCAGGAGGAATCAGCCACCCACGAGCGGGAGCTGAAGGTGCTGCGGGAGCAGACGAGGGCTGCAGGCAAGCAGCGGGACAGTGCCCTGCGCGAGGTCAGACCCCCCAAAACCCATCCCACCCCTAAATTCCATCCTAGCCCCAAAATGCCCCTCCAAACCCCACCCCAATCCCCAAAATCCCCCGTAAAACCCATCCCACCACCCAAAACCCTATCCCCCAAATTGTCCCCTAAACCTCATTCCAAACCCCCATAAACTCCATCCCAACCCCCAAATCCCACCACATCCCATCCCACCGCCCAAAATCCCCCTACACCTCCTTCCAATCCCCAAATCCCCCTAAACCCCATCCCAATCCCCAAATTCTCCATTAAGCCCCATCTTATCCCCAAATGTCCTCCCCTAAACCCCATCCCAATCCCGAAAATTCCCCTTAAACCCCATCCCAACCCCCTCCTAAACTCCATCCTAACCTCCAAAACCCCCCTGACACCTCATCCCAGTCCCCAAAATCCCCCTAAACCTCATCCTAATCGCCCTTAAACTCCATCCTAACCCCCAAATGGCCCCCTAAACCCCATCCCAGTCCCCAAAATCCCCCTAAAGCCCATCCCAACCCCCCCTAAACTCCATCCTAACCTCCAAAACCCCCCTGAAACCTCATCCCAGTCCCCAGAATCCCCCTAAACCCCATCTAAATCCCCCCTTACACTCCATCCTAACCCCCAAATGCCCCCCTAAACCCCATCCCACCCCCCCAACTCCATCCTAACCTCCAAAACCCCCCTGACACCTCATCCCAGTTCCCAAAATCCCCCTAAACCTCATCCAAATCCCCCTTTAAACTCCATCCTAACCCCCAAATGCCCCCCAAACCCCACCCCAATCCCCCAAATCCCCCAGAAACCCCATCCCACCACCCCAAACCCTCCTAAACCTCATTCCAATCCCCAAGTCCCCCCTCAACTCCATCCTAACCCCCAACTTCTCTCCCAAACCACATCCCAATCCCCAAAATCCCCCTTAATCCCCATCCTATCCTGCAAATTGTCTCCTAAACCCCATTCCAATCCCCCCTAAACTCCATCCTAACCCCCAAATTCCCCCAAATCCCATTCCAAATTCTCCTTAATCCCCATCCCACCACCCAAAATCCCCTTAAAGCTCATCCCAATCCCCCAAATCCCCACTAAACTCCATCCTAACCCCAAAATTGTCCCCTAAACCCCACCCCAATCCACAAAATCCCCCTTAAACCCCATCCTATCCCCAAACTTTTCTCCTAAACCCCATCCCAACCAAAAATCCCCCTAAACCCCATCCCAATCCCCCCTAAACCCCAGCCTAAGCACTAAATGCTGTCCAAACCTCATTCCAAATCCCACTTAAACCCCATCCTGCCATCCAAAATCCCCCTAAACCTCATTGCAAGCCCCAAATCCTTCTTAAACTCCATCCCAACCCCCAAATGCCCCCTAAACCCCAGCCTAATTCCCAAAATCCCCCTTAAACCCCATCCTATCTCTAAATTTCTTCCCTAAACCCCATCCCATCCTCAAAATCCCTCTAAACCTGATCCCAATCCTTCTTAAATTCTATCCTAACCCCCAAATGCCCCCTAAACCCCATCTCAATCCCCAAAATCCCCCTTAAACCCCATCCTATCCCCAAATTTTTCCCCTAATCCCCATCCCACCACCCATAATCCCCTTTAACACCATCCCAATCTCCCCTAAACTCCATCCCATCACACCAAATCCCTGTAAACCTCATTGCAAGCCCCAAATCCTCCTTAAACTCCATCCTAATCCCCAAATGCCCCCCTGAACCCCATCTCAATCCCCCTTAAACCCCATCCTATCCCCAAATCTCTCCGCTAAACCCCATCCCACCCCCAAATCCCCTGTACGTGCCCCATGCGCAGGTGGAGGATGCGCGGGCGCAGCTGCGGTTGGTGTCGGAGGCGCGGGCCGCGGGGCAGCGGGAGCTGCTGGAAGCTCAGCGTGAGGCCCGGGAGAGCCGGGAGAGCCGGGAGCTGCAGCGGCGCCAGGCACAGGAGGCTCGGCGAGCCCTGGGGGACCAGGCGAGGGAGAAGGAGGCCCTGCGGCGCTCCAATGAGGAGCTGCGAGCGGCGCTGCGGCGTGCCGAGGGAGAGCGCATCAGGTGAGGGTTGGGTGCTCTGGGTCTGGGAGGTGCTCAGGACAAGGGGTTGGTCACGTTGGGAGATGCAGGGGGGTGATGTGATGTCTAGAAAGGTGGTGCTTGGGGCCAAGGTGATGCTCAGTACCATGGGATGCCCACATGAGGTGATGTGATATGTTGAGAGGTGGTACTTGGGGTCAAGGTGATGCTCAGGATCATGCAATGTCCACTTGGGTGATGAGATGCCTTGAGAGGTGATGCTTGGGGTCAGGATGGTGGTCCGGTGAAGGCTGATGGTTAGGACAAGAGGACAATCAGGTCAGGAGATGCAGAGAGGGATGTGATGTCTTGGAAGATGATGATTTGGGTCAGGATGGTGATGCTCAGCATCATGGGATTTCCACAGGGGATGATGTGATGTCTTGAGAGGTGGTGCCTGGGGTCAAGGTGATGCTCAGCATCATGGGATGTCCACAAGGGGTGATGCGATACCTTGAGAGGTGACGTTTGGGGTCAGGATGGTGGTCAGGATAAGGGTGATGGTTGAGACAAGAGGACAATCAAGTCAGGAGATGCAGAGAGGGATGTGATGTCTTGGAAGGTGGTGTTTTGGGTCAGGGTGATGATGCTCAGGATCATGGGATTCCCAATCTGGGAGATGCAGGGGGTGATGTGATGTCCTGAGAGGTGGTGCTTGCGGTCAAGGTGATGCTCAGGATCATGGGATGTCTACATGGACTGATGTGATGCCTTGAGAGGTGATGCTTGGGGTCAGCATGGTGGTTAGGACAAGGTTGATGGTTGGAACAAGAGGACAATCAGGTCAGGAGATGCAGAGAGGGATGTGATGTCTTGGAAGATGATGATTTGGGTCAGGATGGTGATGCTCAGCATCATGGGATTTCCACAGGGGATGATGTGATGTCTTGAGAGGTGGTGCTTGTGGTCTGGGTGGTGCTCAGGACCATGGGATGTCCACAGGGGGTGATGCGATGCCTTGAGAGGTGATGTTTGGGGTCAGGATGGTGGTCAGGACAAGGCTGATGATTGGGACAAGAGGATAATCAGGTTAGGAGATGCAGAGAGGGATGTGATGTCTTGGAAGGTGATGATTTGGGTCAGGGTGATGATGCTCAGGATCATGCGATGCCCACAGGGGGTGATGTTTGGGGTCAGGATGATGGTCAGGACAAGAGTGATGGTTGGTACAAGAGGACAATCAGGTTAGGAGATGCAGGAAGTGATGTGAGACCTTGAAGGTGGTGCTTGGGTTCAGCGTGATGCTCAGAATCATGGGATGGCTAAGTTGGGACTTTCACGGGTGATGCGGAATCTTGGAGGATGATGCTCATGGTGGGGAGATGCATGGGGTGGTGCAATGCTTTGGATGCTTTGGGTCAGAGTGATGGACAATCAAGTCGGGAGATGCAGGGGATGGTGTGATGCCTTGGAGAGCAATGCTGGGTCTTGGAGTGATGCTCAGGGTTGGAGGATGCATGGGGTAGTGTGATGTTTCAGAGGTTGAAGGTCAGAAGGATGCTCAGGACAAGGGGATACTAAAGATGGGAGATGCAGGAGATGATGTGATGCTTTGGAGGGCGATGCTTGGGGTTGGGGTGATGCTCAGGACAAGGAGTTGGAAGCTTGGGGAGCTGGAACAGGGTGCTGGGGTTGAGAGGAGCTTGGGAAGGGTCCTGGGAAGGGATCTCCATGGTCAGGGAACACCAGGGATGGAGGGACACCAGGAATTGAGGGACACCTGGGGTGGAGGGTTGCCTGCAGTGGGGAACCAGATGCTCAGGATGGGGGTTGGCTCAGGACAGGGGGTGGTTGGGTTGGTGCTGGAGTTGGAGAGATGCTGGGGGCCTTGGTGGTGGCCCCGGGGGGTGCTGGCAGTCCCATCTCCCCGGTCCTGCAGCCTGAAACGCGCCAGTGAGGAGAAGGAGCAGCGCTTGGCGCTGGTGGAGGACGGGCGGGAGGCTGCGGACCGCGAGGTGATGGAGCTGCGGGCGACACTGCGGGAGCTGGAACGCGCCCGCCTCGACGCCCGCCGGGAACTGCAGGAGCTGCGCCGGCAGGTGAGGGGGAGGAGGGTGGCAAAAAGCCCGGAGCCCCAATATAAGGTGACACCAAGCCTCCTCCTTGAGCAGGTGAAGGACCTGGACAGCGAGAACAGCAAGAGGAGCAAGGAGGTGGGCGAGCTGCAGGCACGCGTGGCCCTGGAGGAGCAGCGGGAGGAGGAGAGCCGCCGCGAAGCCCTCGGCCTCAGGCAGAAGGTGGCAGAGAGCGAGGCCAGTGTGGAGGCTGCCAGGAAAGAGGTTGGGGTTCCCCAAGGGTCTCCAGCTTTGTTGCTTGGTGTTCAGCATCCCAGAGTGTCCTCATCACCCTCCACGTTCTGCCCTGCATCCCTGGGGGCATCCTTTGCACCCCCATCATCCCCTTGGTATAGGCCTGGTGTCCCCGGGTGTCCCCATCACCCCACTACTCCATCTCTTACAACCCTGAGGTCCCCAATAACCCATCTCCCCATCACTAGGGGCCCCCCATGCCCCATCGCTCCATCCTTGGGGGTCCCCATCCCCCCATTGCTCCATCCCTTGCATCCCTGAGGTCCCTGTCACCCTGTTCTCCATCTCCTCCTCTTCCATCACCCTGTGCTCCACCCTTTGTATCCCCAACACCCTGTTGCTGCCTCCTCTGTGTTCCCAAGGGTCCCCAGTACCCCACCACCCCATCCCTGGAGGTCACCATTACCCTGTTGCTCCAGCCCCTGCATCTCTATCACCCTGTCGTTGTGTCTCCTGTGTCCCTAGGGTCCCCCAACATCCTATTGCTCCATCCCTTGCATCTCCACCACCCTATTCTCTGTCCCTTGTACCCCATTAGCCTGTTGCTCCATCCCTGGGGTCCCCCATGCCCTGTTCTTCCATCCTTGTGGGTCCCCATCACCCCACTGCTCCATCCCTTGCATCTCCACCACCCTATTCTCTGTCCCTTGTACCCCATTAGCCCGTTGCTCCATCCCTGGGGTCCCCCATGCCCTGTTCTTCCATCCTTGCGGGTCCCCATCACCCCACTGCTCCATCCCTTGCATCTCCATCACCCTGTGTTCCATCCCTTGTACCCCATTAACCCATTGCTCAGTCCCTTGCATCCCTGGGGTCCCCCATGCCCTATTCTTCCACCCTTGGGGGTCCCCATCATCCCATTGCTCCATTCCTTGCATCTCCATCACCCTGTGTTCCATCCCTTGCACCCCATTAGCGCGTTCCTCCATCCCTGGGGTCCCCCATGCCCTGTTCTTCCATTCTTATGGGTCCCCCATCAACCTATTGCTCCATCCCTTGCACCTCCATCATCCTGTGCTCCATCCCTTGCACCTCATGACCCCATCGCTCCATCTCCTGCATCCCGATCCCCCCATCCCTCCATCCTCTGCCTCCTCCCTGTCTCCATCACCCTTTCCATGTCCCCCAGCTCCGGCTCCTGCAGCGGCGACTGTCGGAGGCAGAGAGTGAATTTCGGCAGCGGGAGAAGGACCTGGCCCGCAGCTTGGAGGAGGCTCGTGGCAACGAGAAGAAGCTGCTGGCCGATGCCCGCAACCTGCAGCTGAAGGTGGAGGCTGCGCGGGACGAAGCAGCAGAGCTGAGCCTGCGTCTGAGCGTGGCCGAGGGTCGAGCGCAGGGGCTGGAAGCTGAGCTGACTCGCGGCGAAGCGCTGCGCCGGGATGCTGAAACCCGCCTGGGTGGCATTCAGTCTGCCCTACGCCGGACCATGGGCATCGGCCGGGCACGGGCCGGCTCCCCGGGCAAGGGTGAGAGCCCCTGGAGACCTGCTGCACCGGCCCTTGCTTAGGGGCAGGGGATGCATTCCGCTGTTGTGCCCCGATCCCTGTGCCCCTGCGGGTCTCCCCTATCCCATTGCTCCCTCCCCTGCAGCCCTCTGTGTAGGGGTCTCCGTACCCCAAAGCTCCATCCCCTGCGTTACTGGGTTACCCCCATACTCCATTGTTCCATTCCCTGCATACCCATCACCCCCTTGCTCCTTCCCCTGCATCGCTGGGTCCCCATCACCCCCTTGCTCCATCCCCTACATCCCTGAGGTCCCCCATACCACATTGTTCTATCCCTGGGGTCCCCATCACCCCATTTTTCCATTAACTGGCGCCCCCCATGCCCTCCTGCTCCATCCCTGGGGGTCCTCCATCCTCCTTTGCTCCAGCCCCTATATCCCTGGGGTCCCCAATTACCCCCTTTCTCCATTCCTGGTGTCCTCATGACCCACTTGCTCCATCCCTGGGGTCTCCATCCCCCTTTGCTCCATCCCTGGGATCCCCATAACCCCATCTCTTCATCCCTGGTGTCCCCCACACTCTCTTTCTCCATCCCTCAGGTCCCCTATCTGCCCTTTCTCCATCTCTGGGAACTCCATCCCCCTTTGCTCCATCCCTGGGGTCCCCACCCTCCCTCCCTGGAATCCCCATCCTCCCTTTCTCCATCCCTGGTGTCCCCATCACCCCTTTGCTCCATCCCTGGGGTTCCCTATCCCCCTTTGCTCCATCCCAGGTGTCCCTACCACCTCCTTTCTCCATCCCTGGTGTCCCCATCCCCCCTTGCTCCATCCCTGGGGTCCCCATCCCCATTTTCTCAATCCCTGGGATCCTCAACACCCCCTTTCTCCATCCCCTTAATGTCCCCTGTGCCACCTGGTTTGTCCCCGTGCAGGTGGGGCTCCGGAGGGTTCGGGGACCCCTTCCTCCTCCCCAGACCCCGATGTGGCTGCCGAGCCCGAAGCGGTTCGAGCAGCCCTGCGAGATTTCCTGCGCCAGCTGCAGGATGCGCAGCAGGAAAGGGTACCTCCCCCTCCCCCTTACCCCCCCCCCCTTAAAATCCATCTTTTCACCAAAAAAAACCCATTCTCACCCCATTTTCTCCCCAGGAGGAGCTGCGGGGGCAGGTGGGCAGCCTGGGCCGCCGGCTGCGGGAGGTGGAGGAGCAGCGGGACAAAGCCAGCGCCCGCGCGCAGCAGCTCCAGAAGCTTGTGGCTGAGAAGGACGAAGGTGATGGGGGATTTTTTGAGGTGTTTCCCCCCCAAATTGTGAGGTTTGGGGTGGTTTGTCCTGTGCTGGAGCCTCACCAGCGAAAGGCTTTTTGGGGAAACTGAGGCACAGGGCAGGGTGGCGACGGTGCCAGGAACTGCAGGTTTTTCCTGAATCATGGCCCCAAAATATTGCTAAACTTGATAAAACCTCCTGCGTGAACCCCATAAATCCCAATAAACCCCCCGCTCCTGCCCAGTAAATCCCAGTCAAACTGGTAAAGCACTCATGGAGAAAGCCCAGTTAAACTGGTAAAACTCTGCATGCATCGCCTGGAAACCCAAATAAAACCAGTAAAGCCCTCATACGTTCCCAGTAAAACCCAGTCCAACTGATAAAAGAGACCCTGCAACCCCGTTACATCCCAGTCCAACTCGTATAAGAGACCCTGCAACCCCCATAGGTCCCCATCCAACTGGTAAAAGAGACCCTGCCACCCCAGTATGTCCCAGTTCAACTGGTAAAAGAGACCCTGCCACCCCAGTATGTCCCAGTTCAACTGGTAAAAGAGACCCTGCCACCTCCGTACATCCCAGTTCAGCTGTTAAAAGAGACCCTGCAACCCCTGTACATCCCAGTCCAACTGGTAAAAGAGACCCTGCCACCCCAGTATGTCCCAGTCCAACTGGTAAAAGAGACCCTGCAACCCCAGTATGTCCCAGTCCAACTGGTAAAAGAGACCCTGCCACCCCAGTATGTCCCAGTCCAACTGGTAAAAGAGACCCTGCAACCTCCTTACATCCCAGTCCAACTGGTAAAAGAGACCCTGCCACCCCAGTATGTCCCAGTCCAACTGATAAAAGAGACCCTGCCACCCTCGTGCGTCCCAGTCCAACTGGTAATGCCCCAGTAAGGTGTGTGGCCGTGGCTCTGTCAGGGCGTCGCGGTGCGGAGCTGAGCAGCACCCAGGCTGCGCTGCAGCTGCAGGAGGAGACGCTGCGACAGGCCGAGCGGGAGCGGCAGGAGCTGCGGGAGAAGGTGACAGAGCTGGAACGGAACCTGCAGGTGGCCGAGGGCGAACGCCGAGCAGCCCAGGTGGGCATCGCCATGGGGACCTCCTCCTGCCCCCATCCCCACCAACCCTTGAGAAGGGTGATGCAGCCTTAGGATGACACCAAGTTGGGTGGAAGGGTTGATCTTGAGGGTGAGGAGGCTCCACAGGGGGATCGGGACAAGCTGGATCCATGGCAACGGCCATAGTCCTGCACTTAGGACACAAGAACCCCGAGCAGCTTCAGGCTTGGGGGAGAGCGGCTGGGAATCTCTGTGGTGGAGAAAGACCTGGGGGTGCTGGGTCACAGAGACGGAACATGAGCCAGCAGTGGCCCCAGTGGCCAAGAAGGCCACCAACATCCTGCTTTGGCTCAGCCGTGGGGTGGCCAGCAGGAGCAGGGAAGGGATCGTCCCCTGCATTCAGCACTGGGGAGGCTGCACCTCGAATCCTGGGGTCAGTTCTGGCCCCTCACTCCAAGAAGGACCTGGAGGGGCTGGAGCGCATCCAGAGAAGGGAATGGAGCTGGGAAGGGTCTGGAGAACAGGGGTTGTGGGAGTGGCTGAGGGACCTGGTTGGGGGGGTGTTATCCTGGAGAAGAGGAGGCTGAGGGGAGACCTCATCGCTCTGTGCAGCTCCTGGAGAGGAGGTTGTGGTGAGGTGGGTGCTGGGCTCTGCTCCCAAGGGACAGCGATGGGACGAGAGGGAATGGCCTCAGGTTGTGCCAGGGCAGGTTCAGATTGGACATCAGGAAATATTCCTTCATGGAAAGGGTTCTCTGGCACTGGCAGGGTCTGCCCAGGGCAGTGGTGGAGTCTCCATCCCTGGAGGATTTTGAAAGCCAGGGAGATGAGGTGCTCGGAGAGGGTTCAGTGGTAGGCAGAGATGGTTGGACCTGATGATCTCCAGGGTTTTTTCCAACCAAGCAATGCTGTGGTTCTACGAACCATGCGCTGCCCTGCAGGAGAGGTTGAGCGCGGTGCGAGCCAGTGAGGCCGAGATGCAGGATGCCAAGCGGCGGCTGGAAGTGGCTGAAAGCCGGAGCAGCCGCCTGGAGCTGCAGCAGCGGGTGCTGGAGGGCGAGCTGCACCGGGCACGGCTGGCCCTAAGCGAGAGGCAAGCGGAGGCACGGACGATGCAAGACCGGGCTGAGCTGCTGCAGAAACAGGTACGAACCTCAAATCCTGGGTTCAGTTCTGGGCCCCTCAACAAAAGAAGGATGTTGAGGCTCTGGAGTGAGTCCAGAGAAGAGCAACAAAGCTGGTGAGGGATTGGAGAAGAAGAGGAGCAGCTGAGAGAGCTGGGGGTGTTTATCCTGGAGAAGAGGAGGCTGAGGGGAGACCTCATTGCTCTCTCCAACTACCTGAGAGGAGGTTGTGGAGAGGAGGGAGCTGGGCTCCTCTCCCAAGTGACAGGGGAGAGGATGAGAGGGAATGGCCTCAAGCTCCATCAGGGAAGGACATCAGGATGAAATATTTCCTGGAAAGGGTCATTAGGCCGTGGCAGAGGCTGCCCAGGGAGGGGGTTGAGTCACCTTCCCTGGAGGGGTTTAAGGGATAGGTGGATGAGGTGCTGAGGGACGTGGTTTAGTGATTGATGGGAATGGTTCGACTCGATGATCCGATGGGTCAACCTGGTGATTCTATGATCCCAAATTCCCCCAAATCCCCCCTTTTTTTAATGATTCTCATTGAACCATGGAATGGTTTGGATTGGAAGGGACCTCCAAGCCCATCCAGATCCACCACTCCATGGACAGGGACACCTCGTGCTGGATCAGGATCTCCAAGCCCCATCCAACCTGGCTTTGAACCCCTCTAGGGATGGGGCAGCCACATCGCACACCCACCTTATATTGATTTTACTCTCGTTTTGGGGTGTAGCTCGCAGAAAGCGAGCAGCGCACTGGCACGTTGCAGCTGGCCATGGAGCGGCTGAGTGACACGTTGGCAGAGAGCAGCTCGAGGAACGACACACCGAGCGTGGTGCCAATGGTGTCGGGCGATGGCACTGTGGCCCACGAGCGGCTGCTGCAGCTCCAAAGCGCCCTGACAGCCGGCGAGCTGGACCGCCGGGCGCTGCAGGTGGGCAACTCACACCCTAGGGTGAAACTGGGGTGCTTCAATCTTGGGGTGGGGGGGGGTGAGCCTAGGTGTCCCCTGCATGGCAGGAGGGGCTGGAGGTGGCACGGCAGGCGCTGGCGGAGGCGCGGGAGGAGAAGGCAGCACTGCGAGAGCAGCTGCAGGTGCTGCGGGAGGAGCAGGGTGTCCTGCAGCGTAGCAAGGAGCAGCTGGAGACGCAGGTCCGGCAACAGCAGGAGGTGAGGGTCTGGGCACCCCAAATTCCTTTGCCCCTGGTTGGTAGCTTTTGCACCCATGCAGAACCCTTTGACCCCACCACGCCGTTGCAGGTCCCTGCATCCTCTCCCCCTGCCCCAAGCAGCCACTTGCCCCGTGCAGCCCTTCGTGCAGCTCCCCATGCAGGGTCCTTCACCCCACTTTGCACTAGCCCATGGCCCCCCCCAGACCCAGGACCCCATTGCCCCCTCCTGCAGCATCCTTTGCCCCCGCAGCACCATCCTATGGGCCCCTCCCAATTGCCCCAGCACCTTTTTTGCCCCTTGCGGCATCCTTGCCCCACCCAGCATCCTTTACCCCCCCCTTTCATCACCCCATGAACCCCCTTAGCCCCAGCACTCTCATGCCACCCTATGCACCATCCTTTGCCCCCTCGTACCAACCCCTAGCCCCCCAAGCTCAAATATCCCTTGCCCTCAATGCCCTCCCAGCACCCACTGCCCCCCAGCACCCCTTGTCCCCCATGCTCCCAGCACCCCTTGCTCCCCTTGCACCCCCTCACCCCATTACCCCCCAGCACCCGTTGCCCCCTTGCCCCCCAGGACCAATTGCCCCCTTGCCACCCTTGTCCCCCAGCACCCCAGCACCCATAGCCCCCCCAACATCCCTCAGCACCCCCTTGCCCCTCAGCACCCATTGCCCCCCTCAGCACCCACTGCCCTCAGCACTGCTTGCCCCGCTTTCCCCCCCAGCACCCATTGCCCCCCATGCCTCCCAGCAACCCTTTACACCCCCCAGCATCCACTGCTCCCAGCACCCCTTGTCCCCCTTTCCCCCCTGCACCCCTTGTCCCCATTGCCTCCCCACACCCCCAGTACCCATTGCCCCTCTTGCTCCCCCTGCCCCCCAGCACCCCTTGCAGTACTTTCCCTCCTTGCCCCCAGCCTTCCTTGCCCCCATCACCCCCTTGCCCCCCAGCACCCTTTGCCCCCTTGCTCCCCTTGTCCCCCCTTGCCTCCCCACATCCCCCAGCAGCCATCAACCCCCCTTGCACCCCAGCACCCGCTACCCCCCTTGCCCCCCTTTCCCCACCTTTTGCCCCAGCCCCCCTTGCCCCCAGCACCTCTTTGCCCTCCCTTGCCCCCACTTGTCCCCTTGCCCCCTTGCCTCCTTTGACCCCCCTTTCCCCTCCAGCCCCCATTGCCCCCCAGCCCCCCCTTGGCCCCTAACACCCCTCTCTCCCTTTGCCTCCCAGCCCTCCCAGCCCCTCTTTGCCCTCCAGCACCCTTTGCCCCCCCCGCACCCATTGCCCCCCACCTTACCCTCCCGTATCCCCCAGCACTACCCCTTGTCCCCCTTTCCCCCCCACAGCCCCTTTCCCCCAACATCCATTCCCCCCTTTCCCCTTCCCCCCCAGCACCCACTACCACCCAGCCCTCCTTGCCCCCCCTTTCCTCCCCTTGCCCCCCAGCACCCATTACCCCCCTATTGCCCCCCTTGCCCCACAGCACCCCTTGCTCCCCTTGCCCCTCTTGCTCCCCTTGCCCCTCTTACCCCCCTTGCCCCCAGCACCCCTTACCTCCCCTTGCCCCCCTGCACCCATTGCCCCCCACCTTACCCTCCCTTGTCCCCCAGCAGTACCCCTTGTCCCCCTTTCCCCCCACAGCCCCTTTCCCCCAACATCCATTCCCCCCCTTTCCCCTTCCCCCCCAGCACCCACTACCCCCCAGCCCTCCTTGTCCCCCCTTTCCTCCCCTTGCCCCCCAGCACCCATTACCCCCCTATTGCCCCCCTTGCCCCACAGCACCTCTTGCTCCCCTTGCCCCTCTTACCCCCCTTGCCTCCAGCACCCCTTACCTCCCCTTGCCCCCCAGCACCCATTGCCCCCCCCAGCACCCCCCAACACTGCCCCCGTGTCCCCGCAGGCGCTGCGGCTGCGGCAGGAGGAGCGCGGGGGGCTACAGGAGCGGGTGGGCTGCCTGCAACGCGCTCTGACCCGCACGCAGGGCGAGAAGCGGGAGGCCGAGCGCCTCGCCCTGCGCCTCGACAAGGACCTCGGCGCCCTCAAGAAGACCCTGCACAAGGTGGGACCCGGGGTTGGGGGAGATGGAGAGGAGACCTTAGCAAGAAATTCTTCACGCTGAGGATGAGGAGGCCCAGGTTGCCCAGAGCAGGGGTGGCTGCCCCATCCCTGGAGGGGTTCAAGGCCAGGTTGGATGGAGCTTTGACCACCCTGACCCATGGGAGGTGTCCCTGCCCATGATGGGGCTGGAACTGGATGGGCTTGGAGGTCTCTTCCAACCCAAACCATCCCATGGTTCGATGATTCGATGAGTTTTGAAGCATAAAATGTACTTCATACACATGCCGCGTGCTGCTCTGCTCTGAGTAGAGTCTATATGGTTGGACTCAATGATCCGGTGGGTCTTTTCCAACCTGGTGATTCTATGATTCTATGACTCTATGATTCTATATGCACTTAAAAATGTGGAAATTTTTAATATAAATGTCTATTTTATATGCCAGATACAGATATTTTTGTCTGCTATATCTAATATTTAATATATCAATTAATTGCTATGTGTTATATATAAAATATAGATATATTTGCTATATTTTCTAGGTAAAATATATATTTGACTTGCTCTATTTTATTTTATATATATTTATCTGTTGGAGTGAGGTGTGCAGCAGAACTGGGGTGTAACCCCCCCCCCCAATTTCCCTGCCCCTCTGTCCTGCTCAGGTGGAGCGGGAGAAGCTGCAGACGCAGGAGGACTCGCTGCGGCTCTCGGTGGAGAAAGGGCGGCTGGATCGCTCGCTGGGCACGGCCGAGCGGGAGCTGGTGGAGGCTCAGCACCGCATCCAGGTGCTGCAGGTGGGTCACCGAACCAGCTGAGGTGGGGACACCTCTGGGTGCTGGTGGCCACGGGGTGCACCCATCGCTTTGCAGCAGGAGGGTGCTGAGCTCCTTGGGGCTCATTCTGGCTTAGAACGGCTGCCCAGAGCAGGGGTGGCTGCTCCATCCCTGGAGGGGTTCAAGACCAGGCTGGATGGGGCTTGGAGCCCCTGATCCAGTGGGAGATGTCCCTGCCCATGGCAGCAGGTGGGACTGGATGAGCTTTAAGGTCCCTTCCAACCCAAACTGTTCTATGTTTCTGGATAGAATGGTGCTGGAGCTTGCAGCAGGATGGTGCTGAGCTCCTTTGGGGGATCATTCAGGTTTGGAAAGGTGCTGATGCTTGCAAAGAAGGGTGCTGGGCTCTTTGCAGGGCGCAGTCAGGCTTGGATGGATACTGGTGCAAGTACTGGGAGGGCACCAGGATCACCACAGTTTGTGGAGACACTGATGGTGGTACTGGTGATGGCACTGGGAGGGCACTGGGAGGGCACTGAGCTCACCCCATTTTGTGGGGACACTAGTGATGGCACAGGGCACATCTCCATTGGCAGGGACACTAGTGACAGCACTAGGCTCACCCCAGTTTGCAGGGACAGTAGTGATGGCACTGGGGTCACCCCAGTTTGTGGGGACACTAGTGATGGCACTGGTGATGGCACTAGGCTCACCCCAGTTTGTGGGGACATGGGTGATGGCACTGGGGTCTCCTCAGTTTGTGGGGACACTGGTGATGGCACTGGACTCATCCGTTTGTGGGGACGCTGGTGCTGGCACTGGGAGGATGCTGGTGATGGCACTGGGAGGGCACCGGGAGGGCACTGAGAGGACATTTGGAGGGCTCCGGGAGGGCACTGATGATGGCACTGGGAGGGCACTGGGATGGCACTGGTGACGGTGCTGGGTTGGCACTGGGAGGACATTGGTTTCTCCCCAGTTTGTGGGGACACTGGTGATGGCACTGGGAGGGCACTGGTGATGGCACTGGTGATGGCACTGGGAGGGCACTGGGCTCGCCCTAGTTTGCAGGGACACTGGTGATGGCACTGGGAGGGTGCTGGGAGGGCACTGGGATGGCACTGGTGACAACACTGGGAGGGCACTGGGAGAGCACTGGTGATGGCACTGGGAGGGCACTGGGAGGGCACTGGTTTTACCACTGGTGATTGCACTGGGAGGGCACTGGGATGAAACTGGGAGAGCACTGGGTTCCTCCCAGCTTGGAGACTGGTTTTGGGGTGCCGGTGTGGGGTCCCAGGTGACCCGTGTCCCCCTCCCGCAGGCGGCGCTGCCAACGGGCCCCGAGCTTCGCCGCGAGCCCCCCAGCCCCTGAGGATCCTGCTGGCTTCACTCAGCGCACGGGGACCATTTGTGATACAATTTGGGGCCCCCAAATTGGTGGTTTCCCCCCTTTTTTTTCTATTGCAGTTTTTAACAAAAAGTTGGAAATTCTATTTTTTTCATCCTCCTGATTTATTCCCCCCCCCACATTCCACCCCCTCTGTGAGCCCCACTCCCTCTAATTTCCCCCTTTTCTAACAAAAAACCTGACTTATTTGGTGTTTTTTGGCAAATAACGTCATTTTTATAGCACTATTTTTGCAGTTGGTGGTTTTTACTGGTGCTACTGGGCAGGAGGATGTAGGGGGCTGAGCCAAGGTGGAGAGAGTAAATAAAAAGAATTAATAATAAATAAGTAATAAAAATAATCACAAATGCTAAAAAACTGCTATAAAAATAGTAAAAATAATAAAATTAATACAATTAATGAAATGGTAATAATTATTTTGATTAATCCTACTTCTAGGAGAGTTGCAGGGCAGCACCACAGCCATCAAGCATCATCTTTTTGGGGGGCTGCTGCCCTCCCTCTCCTTGGCTGGAGCCTTTCTGGGAGGGTTGAGCCCCAAGGGCAGAAGAAGCCCTTGTGCCCATGAGGCCATGAGTGGTGGGGATGGGATGGGATGGGATGGAGATTATGGAGATGGAGATGATGCGGAAGGAGATGATGGGGAAGGAGATGATGGGGAAGGAGATGATGGGGAAGGAGATGATGGGGAAGGAGAAGGAGATGTTGGGGAAGGAGAAGGAGATGATGGAGATGGAGGTGAAGATGGAGATGGGGAAGGAGAAGGAGATGGAGATGGGGAAGGAGAAGGAGAAGGAGAAGGAGAAGGAGAAGGAGAAGGAGAAGGAGAAGGAGAAGGAGAAGGAGATGGGGAAGTGGAAGGAGATGGAGATGGAGATGGGAAAGGGGAAGGAGAAGAGAAGGAGAAGGAGAAGGAGAAGGAGAAGGAGAAGGAGAAGGAGAAGGAGAAGGAGAAGGAGAAGATGGGATGGGATAGGGGAAGGAGAAGGAGGAGGAGAAGGAGGAGGAGATGGGATGATGGGGATGGAGATGATGGAGATGGCGATGGAGATGGGGAAGGAGAAGGAGATGGAGATGGAGATGGGGAAGGAGAAGGAGATGGAGATGGAGATGGGATGATGGGGATGGAGATGATGGAGATGGCGATGGAGATGGGGAAGGAGAAGGAGATGGAGATGGAGATGGGGAAGGAGAAGGAGATGGAGATGGAGATGGGGATGGGGATGGGGATGAGGATGGAGATGGAGATGGGGATGGAGATGAGGTTGGAGATAGAGATGGAGATGGGGATGGGGAAAACTCAGTGCAGAACACTCTTGGTCTGTTTTCTCTAAGTGAAATGGAAAATAAAAGGACTAGGACTTGAGGTGCTGGGGAAGGAGAAGCTCCACATGAGCTGGCACCGTGTGCTCACAGCCCAGAAACCAACCACGTCCTGGGCTGCATCCAGAGCAGTGGGGGCAGAGGGGAGGGAGGGGATTCTGTCCCTCTGCTCCGCTCTGAGGAGACCCACCTGGAGCCCTGAGTCCAGTTCTGGAGTCCTCAGCATAGGAAGGACATGGAGCTGTTGGAGCGAGTCCAGAGGAGGCCACGGAGATGATCCGAGGGCTCTACGAGGCCAGGCTGAGAGAGTTGGGGTTGTGCAGCCTGGAGAAGAGAAGGCTCCAGGGAGACCTTAGAGCAGCTTCCAGTGCTGAAAGGGGCTCCAGGAAAGCTGGGGAAGGAGTTTTTCCATAGGTCTTGAATGACAGGAAAAGGGGGAATGGCTTTAAATTGGAAGGGGGAAGATTTAGATAAGAGATTAGGAAGAAATTCTTAACAATAAGGGTGGGGAGGCCCTGGCCCAGGTTGCTCAGAGCAGGGGTGGCTGCCCCTTCCCTGGAGGGGTTCAAGGTCAGGTTGGATGGGGCTTGGAGCCCCTGATCCAGTGGGAGGTGCCTCAAAGTTGGGCAAATACCCCTCAAATGGGCAAATACTCCCTCAAAAGTGGGAAAATTCTCCCTGAAATGGGAAAACCCTCCCCCCAAAACAGGAAAATTCCCCCCAAAAAATGGGAAAATACCCCCAAAATGGGACCCTCCCCCCCCCCCAAAAAAACAGTCAGTAGCCACAGAGACCCTTACACTTTATCTCTTGGACACTCTACGTAGAAAACGAGGCGGCGGGGGCTCACACCGCCCCCCTTTACAATAGAATAAGGCAATTAATAAAAAATAATACCTCCCCCTCCCCTTCTTATGTGCACAAAAAGTGGACTTTTTTTTTTTAAAATGCTCTTTCATGCACGGTTTCTTTAGCACCACAGCGAAGATCCGCTTCGGGACGGGAGACTGGGAGGGGGTCAGGATGTGGGGGGTGACGGAGACGTCCCCTGGAGCTCAGCAGCCGCCGCAGCTGCGGGCACAGGAGGCACCAACCGTCTGGCAGAGCCCGCTGGTGGCCATCACGCCGCATTTGGAGAACTTGTCCCGGCAGAGATCGGCTGTGGGGACAGCGGGGAAGAGAGAATCCATGAATCCATTGCACCCTTAGCAAGTTTGGGGGTGACACTAAGCTGGGTGGAAACCTGATCTGCTGGAGGGTCAGGAGGCTCCAAAGGGATCTGAACAGGCTGGATCCATGGGCTGAGACCAACGGCAGGAGGTTTAACAAGGCCAAATGCCGGGTCCTGCACTTGGGGCACAACAACCCTGAGCAGCTCCAGACTAGGAGAAGTCTGGCTGGAAAGTGCCTGGAGGAGAAGGACCTGGGGGGGTTGGTTGACAGGGACTGACCATGAGCCAGCAGGGGCCCAGGTGGCCAAGAAGGCCAATGGCATCTTGGCTTGGATGAGAAACGGCGTGGCCAGCAGGTCCAGGGAGGTTCTTCTCCCTCTGGACTCAGCCCTGGTGAGACCGCTCCTCGAATCCTGGGGTCAGTTGTGGGCCCCTCGCCACAAGAAGGATGTTGAGGCTCTGGAGCGAGTCCAGAGAAGAGCAATGAAGCTGGTGAGGGGGCTGGAGAACAAGAGGAGCGTCTGAGAGAGCTGGGGGTGTTTATCCTGGAGAAGAGGAGGCTGAGGGGAGACCTCATTGCTCTCTCCAACTCCCTGAGAGGAGGTTGTGGAGAGGAGGGAGCTGGGCTCTTCTCCCAAGGGACAGGGGACAGGAGGAGAGGGAATGGCCTCAAGCTCCACCAGGGGAGGTTCAGGCTGGACATCAGGATGAAATATTTCCCGGAAAGGGTGATTGGGCACTGTCAGAGGCTGCCCAGGGAGGGGGTTGAGTCCCCTTCCCTGGAGGGGTTTAAGGGACGGGTGGATGAGGTGCTGAGGGACATGGGTTAGTGACTGATGGGAATGGTTGGACTCGACGATCCAGTGGGTCTTTCCCTACCTGGTGATTCTACAATTCTATGAAAATGGGGTAGGTGGGTGAGGACCCCCCCCCCCAAATCTGGGTCCTACCTCGCAGCAGCTCTTCATGGGCGCACACGGTGCGGACGCAGATCTCCTTGTTAATCACGTAAACCCGGCGGAGGCTGGATGGGAAGGGGATGAAAAGAGACGGGGGGGGGGGGGGTTAGTGTGGAAGCCGAGGGGGTCCCCAAAATAGCAGGGGCGTGGGGGAGCTCCCTTTTCCTCACCTGTAAAAGCAGATCTCGTTCAGACACTGCTTGCAGGGCTTGTGCACGGAGTAGAGCCGGGTGCAGGGGTATTGCTCCTCCCGGCAGTCTGGAAGGAGAAAAGGGAGCTTGTTTCTGCTGTGGGGCTTGGAAATCCATACAGGGGGAGGCCAGACACCTCGGGGATGGGCTTGGCACCCACCTGATGCCTTCCCCCCCACCCCCTCAATTTTGCCCCAAGTGTGAGCGTGTTGGCGCATCCTCAACCCAGCTGGGCTAGAAGGGAGGATGAATGAGACAATCCCCCAAAATGGGAAAACCCTCCCTAAAATGGCACAATCCACCCTAAAAATGGGAAAATCCCCTCCAAAAATGGGGAAATCCACCCTAAAAATGGGAAAATCCTCACCAAAATGGGAAAATCCACCCTAAAAATGGGAAAATCCTCCCCAAAATGGGAAAATTCCCCCTAAAATGGGACAATCCTCCCTAAAAATCGGGAAATCCACTCTAAAATCAGGAAAATCCTTCCCAAAGTGGGAAAATCCACCATAAATGCGGGAAAATCCCCCCCCAAAATAAGTCAGGAGCTACAGAAACCCTCACACTTTATCCCTTGGATGCTCTATGTAGAAAGCAGACTGATGGGGGCTCCTGCCATCCCTCACTTTACAATAGAATCGTCCCGAAAAAAGGAAAATTCTCCCCCAGCTGGGAAGTTCCTTGCAAAAAAAAATGGATAAATCCTTCCCAAAAATAGAAAAATCCTCCTCAACAATGGAAAATCCTCCCCAGAAAGGGGAAACCCTCCCTCAAAAATGGAAAAAATCCTCCTCAAAAATGGAAAAATTCTCCTCAAAAAGGGAAACCTTGCCTCCAAATGGGAAAATCCTCCCCAAAACTGAGTCAGGAGCCACCGAGACCCTTACCCTTCATCTCTAGGATGCTCTGCATAGAAAGCAGGGGGGCAGGGGGCTCAACCCCCACCTCTTTACAATAGAATAAGGTAATTAGTAAGAGGGGGCATTATTCTTTTTTATTATGAGCGCAAAAATGGGACTTGAAACATGTTTTTTGATGCAGGGCTCCCTGGCTGGGGTGGGCTCAGCACTCACCGAGGGGTCCTGGCTCCGTGGGCTCAGTCTCGGGGGCAGAAGCTGCAGGAGAAGAGAAGGGGTTGGGGGGCAAATTTAGGGATGGAGATAAAGCATCCTGCATCCGTCCTGGGGATTCAGGCTGGGAACCTCCCAAAGCACCCGAGAAGATGCTCTGGAAGAGTCCAACCAAGGCATCAGGGATGAACGGAGCCCCCAGCCTTGCAGTGGGAGGGGGCTGCTACCCACCTGGGGTCGGAGCCGGCACGATTTCTTGCTGGGATTGTTGTTGGGATTGGTACCGAAACTGCTCCTCGGTGGCTCGGGGGGTGGCATCTGCGAGGAGAGAGAGGGAGACGGAGTGGGCATGTCCCATGTCCCTTCTTACAAAGGTAACGAGGGATGGGACGAGGGGCGATGGGCGACAAGTGGAGACGGGCGGGTTTAGACTGGATATGAGGAGGATGGGGGGAGATATAGATGAGAAATTAGGAAGAAATTCTTCACGATGAGGGTGGGGAGGTCCTGGAACAGGTTGCCCAGAGCAGGGGTGGCTGCCCCATCCCTGGAGGGGTCAGGTTGGATGGGGCTTGGAGCCTCTGATCCATGGGAGTTGTCCCTGCCCATGGCAGAGATGGGACTGGATGAGATTTGAGGTCCCTTCCAAGCCAAACCATTCCATGATTCTATGATCCCAAAAGCCTGCGTCCCTTACCCCGCAGGGAAACTACTTACCGTAATCGTAGTAATCTTGAATTTCTGGGGAATAAACAAAAAAAAACCCAAATCAGAGGGTGAGGATGTTTTTTTGAGCAAGGGAAGAACACCCTCCAGCCCCCCTGGAATAACCCTGGACAACAAAGGAAGGACACAGAGCTGCTGGAGCAAGTCCAGAGGAAACCACAGAGATGATCTGAGGGCTGGAGAACCTACTGCATGGAACAGGCTGGGAGTTGGGGTTGTGGAGCCTGGAGAAGAGAAGGCTCCAGGGAGACCTTAGAGCAGCTTCCAGTGCTGAAAGGGGCTCCAGGAAAGCTGGGGAGAGGCTCTGGGTCAGGGAGGGCAGGGAGAGGAGGAATAGCTTTAAATTGGAAGGGGGAAGATCTAGATTGGATATTGGGAAGAAATTCTTCACAAAGAGGGTGGGGAGGCGTTAGAACAGTTTCTCTAGGGAAGTGGTGGCTGCCCCATCCCTGGAGGGGTTCAAGGCCAGGCTGGATGGGGCTTGGAGCCCCTGATCCAGTGGGAGGTGTCCCTGCCCCTGGCAGGGGTGAGACTGGGTGGCTTTGAGGTCCCTTCCAACCCAAATCATTCTATGAACGCACCATAGGGTTTTTTTTAAAGTTTAATAAAGTCTTAATAAATAATTGGGTGTATGAAGAAGGGGAAAAGAGAGGCATGGGAAGATGAGAAGATGGTAGGAGGAGGCTGGAAATTCAACGGGCAGGAGAAAAAGGATGGAACAAAGAGTATCAATGTAGAAAGAACATCAACCCGAGGTGTGTTTGGCCAGAGAAAGCAAAAAAAAGAAAGGAAAAAGGGGGAGGAGAGCAGGGAGTGAAGCCTCTCCCAGTTGGAGTGCGCTAACCTGATTGCTGGTCGTACTGGGGGTATTGCATCGGCTCGGGATAGGTGATGCCTTCAAACCTGCTGTACTGTCCCTGGACCAGGAGCACTGCTGGGGACACAGGGGGAGAAGCATCACCGCGAGAGGCACGGCCACCACCAGGCAGGGATTTCACAGAATCACACAGAATCACAGAATCACCAGACTGGAAGAGACCCACCGGATCGTCGAGTCCAACCATTCCCACCAATCCCTACACCATGCTCCTAAGTACCTCATCCACCCTCACCTTAAACACCTCCAGGGAAGGTGAGTCAACCACCTCCCTGGGCAGACCGTTCCAATGCCTAACCACTCTTTCCTTAAAGAATTTTTTCCTTATCTCAAGCCTAAATCTCCCCTGGTGGAGCTTGAGGCCATTCCCTCTCATCCTGTCCCCTGTCACTTGGGAGAAGAGCCCAGCTCCCTCCTCTCCACAACCTCCTCTCAGGTAGTTATAGAGAGCGATGAGGTCTCCCCTCAGCCTCCTCTTCTCCAGGATAAACACCCCCAGCTCTCTCAGACGCTCCTCTTGTTCTCCAGCCCCCTCACCAGCTTCGTTGCTCTTCTCTGGACTCGCTCCAGAGCCTCAACATCCTTCTTGTTGTGAGGGGCCCAGAACTGACCCCAGGATTCGAGGAGCGGTCTCCCCAGTGCCGAGTCCAGAGGGAGAAGAACCTCCCTGGAGCTGCTGGTCACACCGTGTCTGATCCAAGCCAAGATGCCATTGGCCTTCTTGGCCATCTGGGCCACTGCTGGCTCATGGTCAGTCACTGTCAACCAACATCCCAGGTCCTTCTCCTCCAGGCACTTTCCAGCCAGACTTCTCCTAGTCTGTAGCTGCATAGGGTTGTTACATTTGGGGTTCCCTGCTCTGCCTCCACCTCTCCAGCTCTGCACTGACCCCCCAAAATCACCCCAGAGCCACCTTCAAGGGGGGAGGAGGAAAGCGCCAATGGGTAACCAGCATCAGCCTTGGATTCCTCCATTCTCTGGGAGCTACTGGAGATGATCCTGAAGTCTTGCAGCACCCAGCAGCAGCCTGGGACGCCTACAACTGGGAGCAACTGGAGATGATCCCATCCCAGGTGATTCTGATGTCTTGCAGCACCCAGATACCACGACCTGGAGAGCGGATCAGCATCCGGCCAACCCCAGTGATGCTCCTGCCATCCTGGGGGGACCAGGGCGTCCCCTGCATCCCTTGCAGATGCCCTGAAAACCAATCCTGCTGCAGATTCTGGATGGGAACCAGAGTCCAAATTGCATGAGTCAATGTGTTCATGCAGGATGCTTCAGCCAGGGGGATCAGGGCACCCTTCAATATTTGTTCATTGGAAGGGGGTAAGATTTAGATTGGACATTAGGAAGGAATTCTTCATGATGAGGGTGTGGAGGCCCTGGAAGAGGTTGCCCATGGAGGCTGTAGACATGCCTGGAGGTTTTCAAGGCCAGGTTGGATGGGGCTTTGAGCTCCCTGATCCAGCAGGAGGTGGAACTGGGTGGGCTTGGAGGTCCCTTCCAACCCAACCTATTCCACAGGTTCTACAATTCACTCCCAGGGCATGGCAAGGACCTCATCCCCAGGACATGTCGTGATGCCCCAGGGTCCATCAGCCCTATGTCCCTCTGCATCCTTGCTGGAGGCCAGTTCCAAGTGGTGCCTCCAGGGCTCAGTGCTGGGTCCAGCTCTGTTCAGTGTCTTTATCAATGACCTGGACGAAGGCATCGAGTGCACACTTAGCAAGTTTGTGGGTGACACTAAGCTGGGTGGAAGCTGGATCTGCTGGAGGGTCAGGAAGCTCCAAAGGGATCTGAACAGGCTGGATCCATGGGCTGAGACCAATGGCAGGAGGTTCAACAAGGCCGGAGGCCGGGTCCTGCACTTGGGGCACAACAACCCTGAGCAGCTCCAGACTAGGAGAAGTCTGGCTGGAAAGTGCCTGGAGGAGAAGGACCTGGGGAGGTTGGTTGACAGCGACTGAACATGAGCCAGCAGTGGCCCAGGTGGCCAAGAAGGCCAATGGCATCTTGGCTTGGATCAGAAACAGCGTGGCCAGCAGGTCCAGGGAGGTTCTTCTCCCTCTGGACTCAGCCCTGGTGAGACGGCTCCTCGAATCCTGGGGTCAGTTCTGGGCCCCTCACCACAAGAAGGATGTTGAGGCTCTGGAGCGAGTCCAGAGAAGAGCAAAGAAGCTGGGGAAGGGGCTGGAGAAGAAGAGGAGCGGCTGAGAGAGCTGGGGGTGTTTAGCCTGGAGAAGAGGAGGCTGAGGGGAGACCTCATTGCTCTCTCCAACTCCCTGAGAGGAGGTTGTGGAGAGGAGGGAGCTGGGCTCTTCTCCCAAGGGACAGGGGACAGGACGAGAGGGAATGGCCTCAAGCTCCACCAGGGGAGGTTCAAACTGGACATTAGGAAAAAATTTTTCCCAGAAAGGGTGATTGGTCACTGGCAGACGGGGTTGAGTCACCTTCCCTGGAGGTGTTTAAGGGACGGGTGGATGAGGTGCTGAGGGACGTGGGTTAGTGATTGATGGGAATGGTTGGACTCGATGATCCTGTGGGTCTTTTCCATCCTCGTGATTCTGTGATTCTCTGGTTCTCGCACCAGGCAACATCTGTGAGCAAAGCGTTGCCGGGAACGCCGTGCTCTGGGACAGGACTTATCTTCTCCCCCGCTGCCCCCGTGCTGTGCCCCCCTTCCTGGGGCTCCCTCGCACGCTTGATGCTTTCCAGCTGTTCGCTACCCTTTGTGCCGAGCTGGTTTCGCCCAAAGTTTTCCTGGCTCCAGGCTCCAGGGTCCGTCACCTCCCTCCTCATTTCCATCCCGCCTCTGCCAGCCCCTCGGGGGGCTGCAAATAGAATGTTTCTGGCTGGCATCCTGGTCCCAATGTGATGCCAACCCATGATGCCACCATGATGTCCCCAAAGCAGGAGGGACTAGGTGCCAGATGCCTCACACCTCAAGTTGGAGCTGGTTTGAACCTAAATATGAGTCCGTGGGGGCTGATTTGGGGGTGTTGGAGGCGATGCTGGCCCCAGGGGGGTGCAGGCACCCAAGCATCACTTGGGAGGTGGTGGCTCCTGTGGTTTTATGGGGTGCCAACTTGCCTTGGGGACCCCAGGGAGGGGACACTTACCTGGCAGACACAGCACGAAGAGCCCCAGCGCTCGCATCCTGACGAAGGTGATGGAGGAGCAGCGAGGGCTGGGATGCAGCCAGAGGAGTCTGGATGGGGCAGAGGGAAACAGAGGGGTTAGGGGACCCCAAAAACCCCCTAGCATGATGAGCTCTTCTTGGCCTGAGATGCCGTCGGGGACTGGCTAAATGTTATTAAAACACCCTAAAAATAAAGAAATCTCCCCCCAAAAAGGCAAGCTGGGTCTGAACGGGTTGGGAAATGCTGTGCTGTCTGAATCGCCGCCACAGGGGAGACATCTGGACCCCCCCTGGTGCCACCAGCCCCACCAGATGGAGCTTTTGGAGCTTGTCTCCTGGGCTTTTCCAAACTGTTTCTTGGCAGAGAAATCGTTTTGGGGTCCCTTCTGACAGAGGAGACTGCATGCACCTGGGCATCCCCCAAATCTGAGGGGATGTGGAGGTTCTAGGGAGGGGAAAAAAAAGGCTTTTTGGGGAAAAAAAAAGGCTTTCAGGAAAAATCCTGGAGTTTGGCAGCTTTGGGTGCCTTCCAAGCAGCGATTTGCATGTCGAGCGTCTGCTTTTCCCGGCGCCGAGACAGGCCAAGGGCGGCTGTGGGCTGGGTGCCCTTCCCCCTTATCCCAAATCGGTTCCAAAGGGGAAAAAATGGAGGAAAAAGAGAAGTTCTCCCCAAAAAAACTTCCTTGGAAAGCCAAGCCGATGCATTCAGCCATCGGGGATGAAGCCCGTAAGTGTTCCCACCGTGTTGAGGTGTCACAGGGGTAGGGAACCTCTCCTGGCCCCCCAGCTCTACTGATGTGGGGAAACTGAGGCACAGGAGGAGATAAGCCCAGCTTGTTGGTATCTCGCCCCTGCTGAGGGGACATCAGCTCCCCCAGGCCAGGAGGAACCCAAGCCCCCATCCCAGCTCCCAGGGACTGGAAAGTGGCTCCAGCCCCAGCACAACAGGATCCCTGATGGTTTTAGGGTGAGGTCAATGGGGCTGATGGCAGCACCCACCAGTGAGGCATCTTCTAGTGACTACATCCTGCAACATGAACAAACACGGCAGCTTCTAAAAACCATGTCCAGCACCATCCCCATGGAGCTGCACCTTCTAGGAACCATGTCCTCAACATCAACTAAGAGCAGCACCTCCTAGAGACCTTGTTCTGCACTATCGACAAAGAGCAGCACCTTCTAGAGACCTTGTTCTGCACCATCAACTAAGAGCAGCACCTTCTAGAGACCATGTCCTGCACCACCAACAAAGAGCAGCACCTTCTAGAGACCATGTTCTGCACTATCAACAGAGCAGCTCCTTCTAGCGACCACGTTCTGCACCACCAACAAAGAGCAGTACCTTCTAGAGACCTTGTCCTGCACCATCACCACATCCTAGCACCTTCTATGGATCGTGTCCTCAAAATCACCAGTGCAGCATCTTCTAGGGACCATGTCCTGCACCGTCACCAAAGCACAGAACCTTCTAGTGATTACACCCTTGCACCACCATCATTATTGCATCTTCTAGGCACCACGTTCTCCTCCATCCCGAGGCTTGCAGGTGCTGGAGATGCTGACAACCATCTTCCAGACTCTTCCCAGCTATCAGGAAGCCAGAAGGAGGGTCCCTACCTGAGGTGTGACCAGATAACCAAGCTCAGCTGATGGTCAGAGCTTGGTGGTCCCCAGAGAAGTGGCCAGCAGGGCTCCATCACCAACCCACAACTGCACCTTGGTGGGACTGGGGTTCCTGCACCCTCATCTGCTTTCTACCACCCAGGAAGCCCCAACCCGTGTTCAGGGCGGCTGCTGGGTCCTGGCCATGAGAGAGCTGATAAGGAGGACTGGGGGGATTCAAGGAGGCAGAAAGGGGCTGTAGATGCCCACCTCAGCCTTTGTGGCTTCCACAGATGCCAGGATCCCACGGGATGCTGGTGCCGATGTCCTGTAGCCCCAAATCCCCCTGTCCCGGCATCCGTATCCCACCTAGGACAGCCCAGGGCAGGTGGACATCCACCTCTGGAGGCTCCACGGATCCCACGGCTGCGCTGTGGAGGACGAACCTGCCCTGCCAGCCCCCTTTTTGCTCCAAATCAACCTGCAGACACCCCAGGGCTCCTCTCAAGGTCTAACTCCCCCCTGAGTTCCCCCCAAACCCGGAAAACTTGGACGGAGCTCGCAGGGTTTGGCCAGGGAGCAGGGACAGACGGGTCACGTCTTCCCCCGATGGCCATGCCAACACCTTCTCCTCCCAACTGAGGACACGGACACGAGGACACAAACGCGCCAGGAGCGATGCCAAAGGTCCCCACGACACCCAGGGCCACCACGGCATCTCAAGGTCCCCAAATCGGGGATGGGGGCCCCCTCCCTCCTCCTCCTCCTCCCTCCTTGGCTTCTCCCACCACCAACTCAACCCACCGAGATGCCCCGTCCGGGACCCGAGATGCTTCCCCCTAAACCTCCTCCGTGCAGGGGTCCGGCGACTCCGACCGCGCCAGATGTTTCTGCAACTGCACATCTGGGAACAATCAACCCCGGAGCGAGAACACCACAGTCTCTCCCTTTCATTCTGTGAAACCCAACCTTCCCCAGCCTTTCCCCCCTCCCCCAGCTTTTTTTTTTTTTTCCCATTTTCCTTTCTTTTCTATTTTTTTTTTTGAAGCTCTCCAGTTGCCAGAGAGGGGGAGAACAAAGGGAATCACTTTTTTTTTTTTTTTTTGGCTTCTGACCAAAGGTAAAACAAACCTTCTCTCCCCATCCCCGTTTTCACACTCCGCATTTTCATTTGGGTCCCATCTCCTCCCTGGGAGGGGGGGAAAATAAAGTGAAATATTAAAATATCCCTTTTCTACAGCCTCTCTCCAGGATGGAAAAATAAACCCCACGGCTTCTTTCAACCGTTAGGGTATTTTTCGACTTTTGTAGTAGTTCAAAATTGACTATAATCGCTGTCAGGCTGCAGGGATGGGCCACCCCCCCCCCCCTCCAAAAAAAAAAAAAGGTGGGTTTTCTTTTTACGAGATTAAAAGTTCGAAAAGATCATTTGCCAGCTCGCTTGCCCCAACCGAGAGGGTTTTTAAGGTGAAAACCCAAAGATGGGGTTTTTTTCAAGGCAAAGAGCCAAAGATGGGGTTCAGGCTGGGGGGTGCTCAGCATCCCTTGGTGCAGGAGCTGAGCTGGGGGGGTCCTGGCTGGCTCTTACCGCTCTGGGCGTTGGTGCTGGTCCTGCCCTTGCCCTCAGCCTCCTCTCTTCTCTCCGCTCTGCAAAACTCTGTAGGGAGAGTTAAAAACCCCCAGCTCCTACCTCCAACACGGGGGCTCCGCTGGGTCCTAATGCCGCACCTGAGCCTCCTCCCAAATTCCTGCCCCTGGGGCGGGAGGAAAATAATCGTCATTTTACAAAATCAAAAAGCACACAGCGATGCAGCGGTTGGTGAGGTTAAGAGTTTCTCTCTTTCTCTCTCTTCCTTTCTTTCTTTTTTCTTCCTTAGCTTCTTCCTTCCTTTCTTCCTTCCTCCTTCTTTCTTTCTTTCTTTTCTTTCTTTCTTTCTTAGTTTCTTCCTTCCTTCCTTTATTTTTTCCTTTCTCTTTCCTTCCTTCCTTTCTCTTTCCTTCCTTCCTTAGTTTCTTCCTTTCTTCCTTTATTTTTTCCTTTCTCTTTCCTTCATTCCTTAGTTTCTTCCTTTCTTCTTTCCTTTCTCTTTCCTTCCTTCCTTAGTTTCTTCCTTTCTTCCTTTATTTTTTCCTTTCTCCTTCCTTCCTTCCTTCCTTCCTTCCTTCCTTCCTTCCTTCCTTCCTTCCTTCCTTCCTTTATTTTTTCCTTCTCCTTCCTTCCTTCCTTCCTTTCTTCTTCTTTCTTTCTTTCTTTCTTTCTTTCTTTCTTTCTTTCTTTCTTTCTTTCTTTCTTTCTTTCTTTCTTTCTTTCTTTCTTTCTTTCTTTCTTTCTTTCTTTCTTTCTTTCTTTCTTTCTTTCTTTCTTTCTTTCTTTTCTTTCTTTCTTTCTTTCTTTCTTTCTTTCTTTCTTTCTTTCTTTCTTTCTTTCTTTCTTCCTTTCTTTCTTCCTTTCTTTCTTCCTTTCTTTCTTCCTTTATTTCTTCCTTTCTTTCTTCCTTTCTTTCTTCCTTCCTTCCTTCCTTCCTTCCTTCCTTCCTTCCTTCCTTCCTTCCTTCCTTCCTTCCTTCCTTCCTTCCTTCCTTCCTTCCTTCCTTCCTTCCTTTTCTTTCTTCCCCGTTTCCTCAATGTTAAATCAATTGTAAAAGCGAGGGGAGAGGAGGGTTTCGCGCGGCGCCGAGCGATGCAGGCGGTTTAGGGTTCAGGCTGAGTTTGGGGCTGCTGAGGGCCACTTGGAAGGATCATGGCATAAACGACCCGTGAATCTCCGATAACCCCCACCCCGAAAAGTTGGGATCCCAGTCACCCCAGTTTGGCACCAAGGATCCATCTACCCCCGAAGCAGCAAGGCTGCTGCAGCCCCGCAGCGGGTTTAGAGCTTTCTCCCAGGATGGATGGGGGGGAAAAAGAAAAACCTCTAAATCCCCCTTTTTCCCACTCAGGCTGAGGATGCTGGAGCAGAACGAGCCAGCGCTGGGGAACGTGGGGCCCTCTTCCCCCTGGCTCGCTGGCGGCTTTCTGGAGGCCGTGGGATGTGGGATGCACCCCACGAGGCCGGGGATGCTCCCCCGGGACCCCCCAGCGCTGGCAGCAACACTGAATCTGGGACTGGGGGATAAAAACCTGCACGTCCAGCACATTCAGACCCAGCAAGGGAGCCAAGGGAGGCTGCTCGAGGGCTGGGAGGGAGGGAGAAACGCTCTGGATGTGACTGTGGGGATGGGGATGAGTGCTTGATAATTGAAAATGAGATCTTTTTCACTGTTTGATAATGAAAAATGAGATCTTTGTCACCATTTGATAATGAAAAATGAGATCTTTGTCACCCTCGGGGCAGGATTGGACCCATTGCACCAAGCCCACAGCTGCTTGTGCTGAGGTTCCAGCGTTTCCACCGTCAGGAGAGGGTCTGAAAGCTCTAAAACAGTGAGAAAACACAGTTTCAGACCAGGAGGAGAAGCAGAGGGCTTTTTAAGGTGCTCTCGTCTCACATCAAGCCTGCTTTTCCAATCCCAAGGATGGATAAAACCATCTAAACGGCCCCAGCCCATCCATAAAGCTCCTGCCTGCCCCAAACCCAGCATTGTCTTTGTCCTCAGCCCTGTTAACCCCAAGCTGAGGGCAGGAGCCTCCTGTTAATCATTAAATGGACTTTGTAACCCCCTGAGCCTGGGAAACCTTTGCAAACCCAGTCAAGCAGGGGGAAAAAAGAAGGTGCAAGAGGGTCCCTCACCCCCTGGGGGCCTTTTGCTTTTAGGATTTCCAAGCACAGGCAAAAATTTCCAAGTTTTTTTTTTTTTGTGTGTGTGTGTTTTAAGCTCAGGAAGCCTGGTTTAATAACTCAAGCCTTGGCTAGGGTTTCAGGAAACCTCTTACCTCTGCTTGTGCCTCATTTCCTGATCTAATCCCCAGCTCCCGGAGGGCAGAGAGGCGCCGCTGGCGCTTGCAGGGGTTGACTTTCCAACGCAGGCGAGTCCCTGCAAGAACCAGCCTTCAATCCAAAACCCAGGCTCGGAGGTAGCCAAAAACCACTTGGAGGTGGCCAAAAAGCCCTCAGAGGGTGATGCAGACAGTGCAGATCCCCCCTCCCTGGGCATCAGTTCTTGCCCTTTCAGGATTCAGCATCTCCCTCTACCAGCTTCTCCTCTGCTGAAGAAGGTTTTGCCGTCTTGGCAAGGGCACCTGGATTTTTCCAGCAATTATTGTTGTTTTCTAGGAAATTCCAGCTGGAAATAGGCTAAGGGGTTATTTCATAGAATCATAGGCTCATGGAATGGTTTGGGTTGGAAAGGACCTTAAAATCCATCCAGTTCCAGCTCCAGCCAGGGACACCTCCCGCTGGATCAGGGACACCTCCCGCTGGATCAGGGGCTCGAAGCCCCATCCAACCTGGCCTTGGACACCTCCAGGGATGGAGCAGCCACAACGTGATGCTCAGCTTGGGCTGCTGAGGTCTCAGCGGTGCCACCCCTGGGTTCATTCTCTGCTTTTAGGCATCAAGGAGAGCATCTTCCAGCCCAGATGGAGAACGAGGTGACCCTACCTGCTTCCCAGCTTGGTTTGATACTCACCCACGCCAGCAAGGCCCCACAAAGCCCCTCGAAGCCAGGCAGGACAAGCCAGTGGTCAAGAAAATAGTGTTAATTTATTAGACCACACTCACGACAGCACCATACGCAAACTGCAAGCCGCACGTCATTCTCCTGACCGCACTTACACCTCGATGCATTGGAGTAGAGTTAAAAAATAAAGAGATTTGGGGTTTTTTTTTTAATGCTACAAAGGTCCTGTCTGAAAGCAGAAGTGCTCAAGAAGGTGAGAGGGTGTCTGTGGCTGGTCCCCAGGCGCTGGGGATTGAGGAGCGTCCTTGGCAAGCTGGGTTTGTAAACAGTTCCTACACATCTAGGGTGGCTGCGGGGAGAGGTGGAGGAGGCTTCTTCACAGTGAGCAGAGCCCGAGCGGGCATTCTCGCCAGGAGGAGATTGAGGACCCTCTTCTCAGTGGTTCTGACCAGGCAGGAAAGGAAAAAGGAGGTGTCGTCTCCCTCCGAAACAGCAGCAGCGCCCAGTGTGGGGAGATGGGTTCGAGGCCAGCACGGGAGTGGGAGAGATGAGGGACGAAGAGCTGAGCTGGATCGTTTCTCCGCTTCTTGACCCTCTTTCCCCAGTTGGCTTCTCCAGCATCTCCTCCTTGGGGCTGGCAGACGCGGATTCACAGTTGCCATGCAGAGTGTCTCCCCGCTGGGAGGATGAGTCGTGCCGCTCACCGCGTCCCTTGATTCGCCGGGATAAATAAATAAAGAGCAGTTTCCAAGGGCTGGCAGCAGCGGCTCCCAGAGAGCAGGCAGGAGGGAAGCCCATGGGGTGCTATCTCACGGCAATGGACAGCTTGGGCGTAGCGAAGAGCGGTTCGTTAAGGGGTGGCCAGGATGGCTCCTGCTGGCTCAACTCTTTCTCCAGTCTCTTGAAAAGCTTCTTGGATGCTTTCTTTCGGCGCAGCCGGCGGAGGCAGCTGAGCAAGCCGTGGTCCAGTGCTGTCTGCAGCAAAGACAGGGGGAGAACGGGTTTTAGAATCACAGAATCGTAGAATCACCAGGTTGGAAAAGACTCATTGGATCATTGAGTCCAACCATTCCCATCAATCACTAACCCATGTCCCTCAGCACCTCGTCCACCCGTCCCTTAAACCCCTCCAGGGAAGGGGACTCAACCCCCTCCCTGGGCAGCCTCTGCCAGTGCCCAATTACCCTTTCCATGAAAAATTTTTTCCTGATGTCCAGCCTGAACCTCCCCGATGGAGCTTGAGGCCATTCCCTCTCGTCCTGTCCCCTGTCCCTTGGGAGAAGAGCCCAGCTCCCTCTTCTCCACAACCTCCTTCCAGGTAGTTGGAGAGGGAGTTGTAGAGGTAGTTTTGGGGAGGCTGTGGACCCCCAGGAGAGGGCAGAGCCAATTCCAAGGTAAGCCCCGCTTCCCCTGCACCAAAGACTCCTGGAAAGGTTGTTGCTCAGACCCAGAAGGAGGACGCTCATCCCTCGTGTGCCCCCTCCCCATCCTGGGCTGACCTACCTCCAGCACGAAGGCAGCGAAGAAGTTGAGGGTGGCGATTCCCAGCAGTAGCAGCTTGAAATTCAAGTCATCGATGCCCTGCAGCTTCAGCAGGGTTTTGGGGAAGCCCAGCGGGTAGAGGGTCAACCATATCATAAGGCCGAAGAGGAGGATGAGGACTACCAAGAAGAGCACTGAGGGCGAGAAGGAAGAGGGTTGAGGAGGAGCATGAAGGTTTGATGTCCCTCTTTGTCCATGCAGCCAGCGTCATCCTCACCGTTGGTGTAGAGGGGCTCCCGGAACGGGTACCCCTTGGACATGGCGACAGCCAGGATGAGGTACTGGAAGCCCGTGATGCAGAAGAGGACGGTGTTCTCATAGTTGGGCAGGTTTTGGGGAGCCGTCACTGTGCTGTTCAGCGGCACGTACCTGAGCCAGCAGGGGAGAGGGCAGAAGGTCAAAGAGCAACGCAAGTTGAAGCTCCAAATGGCAACTCCTTGCTCTCCACAAACGCATGGGAGGCTGCCCAGGGAGGGGGTTGAGTCACCTTCCTTGGAGGAGTTTAAGGGACGGGTGGATGAGGTGCTGAGGGACACGGTTTAGTGATTGATGGGAATGGTTGGACTCAATGATCCAGTGAGTCCTTCCAATCTGGTGATTCTATGATGCTATGATTGCTCTGGGCAGCTCCTGAGAGGAGGTTGTAGAAAGGAGGGAGATGGGCTCTTCTCCCAAGGGACAGGACGAGAGGGAATGGCCTCAAGCTCCACCAGGGAAGGTTCAGGCTTGACATCAGGAAAAAATATTTCATGGAAAGGATGACTGGGCAGTGGCAGAGGCTTCCCAGGGAGGGGGTTGAGTCACCTTCCCTGGAGGAGTTTAAGGGATGAGTGGATGAGGTGCTGAGGGACATGGGTTAGTGATTGATGGGAACGGGTGGACTTGATGATCCAGTGGGTCTTTTCCAACCTGATGATTCTATGATTCTAATCTACTGCAAGGTAAGTGGATTCATCTTTGATGCAAGAGGCATCGGCCAAAAGCAAGGACAAACACCCAGGCTTCACAGAATCCTGGAATCACTAGGGTGGAAAAGACCTTTGCGACCATCAAGCCCAATTGTGTCTGTTCACTACTAACCAGACCCCTAAGCACTTCATCTCCTTGTCTTTTAAACATCTCTGGGGAAGGTGACTCCACCATCTTCGTTGCAACCCTCACACCCATGTGAAACCGGGTCCCTCACCAGCTCTGTGAGACGGTGATGAAGTAGCTGAGGACTTGAATGGTGATGAGCAGCCCCGTCTGGAGGAGCAGACTGCCCAGCACCAGGACGCTGATCAACGCCCCTTGGGGACGCTCCACTCCCAGCTCCTGGGCAGGACCCGTCCGACCCATCAGCACGGCCACGGTGGTGGTGATGATGAGGTCAAAGAAAAGGAACTGGAAGTCGCTCAGGTTGGTGTTGATCTGGGGAGGAGAAACCACCCGCTCTCAGCTGCAAGGACCCATGGGAGGGCTGGGGGTAAAACCCAGCGGTGACAGGGTGACCTGAAGGCATCGTGGACGTGTGGGACTCACCGTGTAGAGCAGCAGGACGGACACAAACTGCACCAGGCTGTACAGGGCCATGTACTTAAAGACGCCAAAGGAGGTGACCAGTGAGCACCTGCCCTCCCTGCAGAGTGAGATGGAGACTCACCCACCACCCACAACAACCTTTCCATGAGTTGCCCCAAAAGAGAGGATAGAGGCTCTCGTGAGCCCTTCCCGTGGTTCTTCTCCCCACCGCGAGGCTCCTGGCAGCTCACCGGATGACGCTGGGCACGCACTCGATGTTGGCCACGCGGGAGGTGAACGGCGAGGCCACTGATGCCTCCGCCTCCGACAGCGAGATGCCCACATCGGCCGCTTTCAGAGCCCCGCAGTCGTTGGTGCCGTCCCCGCACATCCCCACGCAGTAGCTGCCGGGAGAAGGGACCCGATATTTAGAATCATAGAATCACCAGGTTGGAAAAGACCCACCGGATCATCGAATCCAACCATTCCCATCAAATACTAAACCAATTTCTGATGGGACAGGGGAAAACCTTGGATCTTGAAGGTTGCACCTCAGTATTTAGGATCACCCCATATCTGGGAGAGTGCAGGATGTGATTTTGCAGCTGCCAACCACTCCAGGACAAAGGAAAAATCTCCAAGCAGAGCAGTAACCCCCTCGACCTCCTCTGCCCCCCATCCCGTGGGGCTGGAGGGGCTCACCTGAGCTCTTGCAGGCTGCACACCAGCTGAGTCTTCTGCTCGGGTGACATGCGGGCGAACACGGTGGCTCGGATGAGGATCTGCAAAGAGGGAACGGTTGTGGAGAGGAGGGAGCTGGGCTCTTCTCCCAAGGGACAGGATGAGAGGGAATGGCCACAAGCTCCACCAGGGGAGGGTCAGGCTGGACATCAGGATGAAATATTTCCCGGAAAGGGTGATTGGTCAGTGGCAGAGGCTGCCCAGGGAGGGGGTTGAGTCACCTTCCCTGGAGGGGTTTAAGGGACGGGTGGATGAGGTGCCGAGGGACATGGGTTAGTGATTAATGGGAATGGTTGGACTCGATGATCTGGTGGGTCTCTTCCAACCCGCTGATTCTATAGTTCTAGGATTCTCCGTGTTCAGATGGCAGCACCCACCTGCGCACCCAGGAGGAGCTCGGCCCTTGGCAGCTTTGCCAGCTTGGCAGGGCTGAGGGCATCCAAGAATCACAGAATCATGGAATGGTTTGGGTTGGAAAGGACCTTATAGATCATCTAGTTCCAACACCCCTGCCATGGGCAGAGACAAAAGCCTCGTCCAACCTGGACTTGAACACCTCCAGGGATGGGGCAGCCACCACCCTCATTGTGAAGAAATTCCTCCTCATGTCCAGCCTAAATCTGCCCCTCTCCAATTTAAAGCCATTCCTCCTCATCCCATCACTCCAAGCCTTTGTAAACAGCCCCTCCCCAGCTTTCTTGTAGCCTCTTCAGGTACTGGAAGGTTGCTGTGAGGTCTCAGAGCCTTCTCTTCTCCAGGCTGAACAACCCCAACTCTCTTGAACTGGCAAAATACACCCTCGGGGTGTTTTGGTTTGGAGCTGCGAGGTTGCAAGATGAAATCAACCCTGTTGTCAGACTCACCTTGGGCAGGAGATCAGCAAAGTGCTCGCAAACCACAGCGAAGGATTTGCCGTTCAGCGCCAAGTGGCAGGGCCGAGGCTGGAGGAAGCAGCCTTCCCGCTGGTGCAGATCCTGCCGAGGAAAACAACGCCCTTTTTGGCTCCAGCTGGGCTCTTCTCCCAAGGGACAGGGGACAGGACGAGAGGGAATGGCCTCAAGCTCCACCAAGGGAGGGTCAGGAAAAAGTATTTCACGGAAAGGGTCACTGGTCCCTGGCAGAGGCTGCCCAGGGAGGGGGTTGAGTCACCTTCCCTGGAGGGGTTTAAGGGACGGGTGGACGAGGCGCTGAGGAACATGGTTTAGTGATTGATGGGAATGGTTGGACTCGATGATCCGGTGGGTCCTTCCAACCTGGTGATTCTATGATTCAATGATTCAATGATGGTGATGTGCTCCCAATGAGAAATGGGAGTGGGTCACCTTCTCCTCAAGGAGGCATTTAATAAGGGAAGAATCACGCCCATAATCGTCTCTGAGGGCAACGATGCTGGGAAAAGAGAGTCCTGCAAGGTGCCTGGTGGTTGGGGCTCCACCATCCTTACCAAGACACTGCTTGGGGACTCACCTCGGGCAGCTCTTCGCCCTGGGAGTGCTCGGCGAGGATGAATTTCAGGGCGGCAGGTTTGTCATGGCTGGGTGGGGAGGCGTTGACGAAGATCACCCGCTCTTTTGGCCCCACCATGCGGCAGCTCTTGGCCACGCTCACGGCCGTCAGCATGTTGTCTCCTGGCAGAGAGAGGCGGCTGAGTAACCCAGAGCGGGCTCTGCTGCCTCGTGGTTTGGAGGAGAGCTCCAAAATCTCTGTTATGCCCCATCCCAGAGGAAAGCAGCACCTTCAAACCTGGGAGGGCTGCTTGCCTTGCTGCAAAGCACCTAAAGGTGACTCCTGGTGACCCCGTTAGCTGAGCAATTTTGGGTGCTCATCAAAGACTGACATTGCTATGATCAAAGAGGGAGACAGGGAGCAATTTGGCTCTTTAAAGCCACCCGCTCCAGGTCATGTCCGTGGAAAAGGAGCCCACGTCCCTCTGTGCCCTGTCTGCTGGGAGCCCAGCAGCAGGGCAGCGTGAAGAAATAGAAGGGATGGATGAAACCAGGCTCCAAGGGTCCCCACTGTGCCACCCTGAGAGCCCACCCGGAGCCCACGTAGAATTCTGGAAACCCCTACATAAGAAGGAGATGGAGAGGGACCATGGAGCTAATGCGAGGGTTGGAGCACCTTCCATACGAGGACAGGCTGGGAGAGTTGGGGTTGTTCAGCCTGGAGAAGAGAAGGCTCCGGGGAGACCTTATAGCAGCTTCCAGTGCTGAAAAGGGCATCAGGAAAGCTGGGGAGGGGCTCTCTCTGGATCAGGGAGGGCAGGGAGAGGATGAAGGGAAAGTTTTTGAGCTGAAAGGGGGGAGATGGAGATGAGATCTTAGGGAGAAATGTTTTCCTGTGGGGGTGGGGAGACCCTGGCCCAGGTTGCCCAGAGCAGTGGTGGCTGCCCCATCCCTGGAGGGGTTCAAGGCCAGGTTGGATGGGGCTTGGAGCCCCTGATCCAGCGGGAGGTGTCCCTGCCCCTGGCAGTGGTGGGACAGGACGGGTTTTAAGGTCCCTTTTAACCCAAACCATTCCATGACTATACGATCCACCCCTTGTACAACACCAAGGGTTGTCTCAGCTCATTCCTGAGCCTAGCATCCCCGTTCCCCTCCGCAAGGTCACCTGTCACCATGACGGGGCGGATGTTGGCGTTCCGCAGGAGGTGAATCACGGGCGCAGACTCTGGCTTGAGGACGTTCTTCATGACGAGGAACCCCAGGAAGGTCAGGCTGCTCTCCGCAGAGTCCCTGGTGGGATACAACGAGCTGTTCTCCACCATCCTCAGTACAAGGCAGAGCGGATCAACTGGTGGAAACACCAAAAAATCCATCGAGGGGGCAACCAGCAGTTGCTTTGTTATGGGGTAGGGAGGCTGCAGGGCAGGAAAGCCTCCTGTGAAATGCTGGGACCCAACGGTGCAAAGAGTTGTGGCACCAACCTCTGAAGCTGCAGGGCCTCCTCGAAGGTTGTCACCATGCTCAGGGCTTTGTGAGCCAGACCCAAGACTCGGAACCCGTCCGTCGTGTAGTGTCGCAGCATCTGGGAGAAATCCACGGGCACTGTCAGCCACCAAGAGAAAAGCAAGGTCAGAGCAGCTCCTGAAGGAACCTGGGTTGTGCAGACCTGGTGGCAGGAGACAGGGCTCGAGTTTTTGAGCTTCAGATGCTCTTCCAGACTCCCTTCTCCGTACTCTGGGTACTGTTTTTTTCCCCATCCCATGATGCTGAAGTTAATCCAGACCCTGGGCCTCTGGGAAGTGCCCCACCACATCACCAAGGACAACTTCCCACGGGAAGTTCAGGGGACAGGACGAGAAGGAATGGCCTCAAGCTCCACCAGGGGAGGTTTAGGCTGAACATTGGAAAAAATATTTCACAGAAAGGGTCACTGGGCACTGGCAGAGGCTGCCCAGGGAGGGGGTTGAGTCACCTTCCCTGGAGGTGTTTAAGGGACGGGTGGATGAGGCGCTGAGGGACATGGGTTAGTGATTGATGGGAATGGTTGGACTCGATGATCCGGTGGGTCTTTTCCAACCTGGTGATTCTATGATTCTATGAGAGATAACAGAGCTGTGGGGAGTGGAGTCAAGCACCGTCATACCTGTTTCCTTCCTGCAGAGACTGGCCACCATCTCCGGAGCCCCCTTGGTGTAGACGTGTGCTGAGGTGTCACCAGGTAACTTGACCAGGACGCTCATCCTCTGCAAGGAGGAGGAGAAAGGGAAACGCCGCAGGATCCCCACGGGCGACTGGTGCTTCTGTGGAAGAGAGGGAACGGGTGTCTGGCACTTCTCTGGGAGGTACAACCCTGCCCGGGCTTCATAGAATCGCTTGGTTGGAAAAGACCTTGGAGGTCATCGAGTCCAACCACACCTGTCCACCATGGAACCATCCCTGAGCACCTCATTTGACCATTTTTAAACCCCTCCAGGGATGGGGACTCCACCACTGCCCTGGGCAGCTTCCGCCAGGGCCTGAGAACGTTTTTGGTGAAGAAATTTTTCCTGATAAAATACTTTTGAGGATGCTCCAGAGAGGCCCAGGTTGCCCAGAGCAGGGGCAACTCCTGGAGGAGTTCAAGGCCAGGTTGGATGGGGCTTGGAGCCCCTGGTCCAGTGGGAGGTGTCCCTGCCCATGGCAGGGGTGGGACTGGATGGGCTTTGAGGTCCCTTCCAACCCAAACCATTCCACGATTCTATGATCTTCAGAGCCAGCAATGTGGGGAACCCGAGCCACTCTGGCCTAGCACCTACCCTGTCTCGTGGCTGTTCTTCCTCCGGTGGAGGCTTCATCACAGCCAAGACCTTCGTCCCAAACTGCTGGAAGGTGGGCAGCTCCCCTTCCTCCTCCTCCATCATCTCCAGGCGCTGAAACCGAGGGAGATGCTGAGATGACAAAGCTCTGCCTTGCAAGCCCCAAGCCCCATCACCCCCCGGTGGCTTTAAACCCCGACAGAGCAGGACACCGGCCACCTCGCTCTTTCTAGACTCAATTTTGCCCACCACTCGTCTCACCCAGCCAGTGGACTCCATCATCTTGAGGTCCACGGGGTCTCCGATGGGCTGTGCCCGCAGCAGCGAGACGGTGTGGCAGGCGGCCAGGGCGTAGAGCAAGGGACCGGCAGGCAGGCAGCGGGGCTCGTGGACGATGGGCATGAAGTAGTTGCTTTCCAGCGGAACCACCCCCCAGACATCCAAACCTTCCTCCGTCAGCGTTCCCGTCTATGGGAAGAGCGCGGTGGGTCCAGGAGCTGGAACCCAGGGTCTCATGGCACCGCCCGAGCCTCACCTTGTCAAAGCAAACCAAGCGGATCTTCCCGCAGAGGTTGATGCGCGGGGGGCTGATGCAGAAGATACCCCGCTTTTTCAGCCTGTTCTGGGCATAGATGGTGCCCACGGTCATCGCAGCGGGGAGAGCCGGGGGCACAATGACGGTGACGAGGTCAAGGGCACGGATGATGATTTGCCCCACGGGGACCTGGCAGGTGAGGAGGAAGAGGGGTGAGCATCCTGACAGCCCTCACCCATCTCCACCTGCAGGGTTCCCCAGCTCTGAGAACGCTACCTGGTTTCTAACCAAGATGAGGATGCTGTAGAGCGTGCCAATAAAAGCTGTGCGGGAGGGAGAACACGCTCGGTTACAAAGCAAAGTGGATGAAGTGTTGGTTCAACCCTTTAAGAGGAGTTTGGCCGCTCCTGGCCACGTCTCCGCGCTCAGACATACCCAGGATGGCGAGGAACAAGACGAACTTCACAGCATCCTTGTAGAACTTGAAGCTCACGGGTTTGGGGTAGAGGATGGAGCTGATGAGGTCCCCTTTGGCCGTGCAAAACCCTTCAGAAAAGGGGCAGAAGGGAAGCACGTGGTCATAGAATCATTCAGGTTGAGAAAACACCTCTCAGCTCATCCAGTCCAACCGGCAGCCCAACCCCACTGTGCTGAATAAACCACGTCCCCAAGTGCCACCTCTACACATTTTCTGAACCCCTCCAGGGACGGAGACTACACCACGTCCCTCGGCAGCCTCTGCCAGGGCTTCACCACTCTGTCAGTGAAGAAATTGTTCCTAATATCCAATCTAACCCTCCCCTGGTGCAACTCGAGGCCATTTCCTCTCATCCTCTCCCTTGTTCCTCAGGAGTACAAAGTACACACAAAACCACTGCTCTGAAGGACGTGGCTTAATCCTATTTCTTCCTTCTGTGCCATTACCTGTGCGGGTCACCACGGCCAGCACTTCTCCGCCCACGTAGGACTTGGCTTGGATGACCTGCGTCCCGCAGAACAGCGTGTGCCGCCTGTGCTCCTCAGGGGAATAAATAGTGCTGGCTGCCTGGCTGCCGGCTGGCAGAGGGGTTTTCATCACCGGCACGCTCTCCCCTGCAGCGAGGAACAGCACAGAGGGGGCGTTATCACCCTGGGGAGGTCAGGATACAACCAGCCTGGATGGAAAGGGGCTACAGTAGCGATACAAGAATCACAGAATCATAGAATCACCAGGTTGGAAAGGACCCACAGGATCATCGAGTCCAACCATTCCCATCGATCACTAACCCATGTCCCTCAGCACCTCATCCACCCGTCCCTTAAACCCCTCCAGGGAAGGTGACTCAACTACCTCCCTGGGCAGCCTCTGCCACTGCCCAATCACCCTTTCCGGGAAATAGTTTTTTCCTGATGTCCAGCCTGAACCTCCCCTGGTGGAGCTTGAGGCCATTCCCTCTCGTCCTGTCCCCTGTCCCTTGGGAGAAGAGCCCAGCTCCCTCCTCTCCACAACCTCCTCTCAGGGAGTTGGAGAGAGCAATGAGGTCTCCCCTCAGCCTCCTCTTCTCCAGGATAAACACCCCCAGCTCTCTCAGACGCTCCTCTTCTTCTCCAGCCCCCTCACCAGCTTCGTTGCTCTTCTCTGAACTCACTCCAGAGCCTCAACATCCTTCTTGTGGTGAGGGGCCCAGAACTGACCCCAGGATTCGAGGAGCCGTCTCACCAGTGCTGAGTCCAGAGGGAGAAGAACCTCCCTGGACCTGCTGGCCACGCCGTGTCTGATCCAAGCCAAGATGCCATTGGCCTTCTTGGCCACCTGGGCCACTGCTGGCTCATGTTGAACCAACACCCCCAGGTCCTTCTCCTCCAGGCACTTTCCAGCCAGACTTCTCCTAGTCTGGAGCTGCTCACGGTTGTTGTGCCCCAAGTGCAGGACCCGGCATTTGGCCTTGTTAAACCTCCTGCCGTTGGTCTCAGCTGAGTGGTCCAGCCCAGCCTGAGGCTTCTCCTTCCCTCAAATCCCTGGTGACAGCTGGGATGCTGGAGGTGTCACCTGTCAGCATGCTCTCGTTGACCATGCACTCGCCGGTCAGCAAGGCGGCATCGCAAGGGACCAGCATCCCGTCCGGCGGGAGGCTGATGCAATCGCCCGGCACCAGGTCTGCAGAGCTCACCACCATCTCTTCTGGAACAAAGCAAAGCTCTGCTCAGGCACCTCACCCCGGCACCATCCAAAAGGGATTCACGTCTGGAGCCCTCCCTCCATCACACCCACCTCCGCTGGGGCGATGGACTCGGACGCCAACTGACATCTTGGCCATGGTTTGCAGCGTGGCGCTTTGCTGCGAGGGAGAGAGCAGTTAGCCACCATCCGAGCAAAGAAGTGGCTCAAAAAGCAGAGCAAAGCGCCCAGAAAACAGGTCTCGAAGGCTCAGCACCACAGATTGAAGGAGGAGAAAACCTGCCCCACCAGTGGAGCATGGGTTGTCCTCACCCAGCTGGGCTTGGAGGGAGCACGAAGGGGAAAAGCATCAGCAAGAGCTGCTTGTCCTAAGTAAGCCCATCACCCACCTTCCTTGTCTCGTAGAGGGACAACCCTAAGGAGATGGTGGAGATGAGGAAGATGCAGGCGGCGTAGTAGTAATAAGCATCGCAGACCCACAGCACGATGCTGAACACTTGGAAGATGTAGAAGGGATTCAGCACCTGGAAAGGAATGAGGTTTTTAGGGGGGCAGAGCTTCCTTCAGCCCATCCCGAGACCTTCAGGCTCCTCCTTGAGCTTATGCAGAGGAGAAGCTGGTCCTTCCCTGTGGCTGGGCCAGCCGATTCTCACAAACCCTCTGCCCTCCCTGGCTTTGTCCTATGGTCAGGACTCCAGAGGATGCTCAGCACCTCTCTGGGGAGGCTCCTAGCTGAGCTAAGAGGCCAGATGAGTCCCTTCCACAGCTCTGCTTTCTCTCATCTCCGCTCTAGGAATCTCTCCTAGAGCCCTCTCCTCCCCACGAGCAGGGAAGGGCTTGCAAAGCCCTTGTGGGGAGGGACACGGAGCAGGGCAAGGATCTGCCCTGGGACAACTCTCTCTTCTGAAGCCCATCCTGTAGGTGCACACCTCCTCCACCAAGAGCCTCGCATAGGACTTGACTGGCACCTCGATGAGGTTCGGTCCGTAGATCTTCCTCCTGCAAAAGGGAGAAAAAAGCCAAGGGGATGCAAATCCACGCTAGGGAAAACCTGCATTTCCAAACCAAGGGCGTCCTCATGCTGCCCAGCCCCCCATGGGAGCCCCGTTATGTGGAGAAGCCAAGCCAGGACAATCCAGCCCACCTGGCTCTTCTCTGATTTGAGGTCTGGGTGCAAGAAAAACTCCGTGCTCTGGAATTCCCTGGCAAAGAAAAGCCTTGCTGGGTGTCCCAGAGGGCAGTGAGATCCCTACCGAGTGTTGTGGTCCTGCTGGTCAAGCCCAGCCTGGGAGAGGTGGAGATCTGCGCAGGTCCAACCCTCATCCAGGACGCTGGCAAGGCCGAGGGGAAAGAAAACCGGAGAAATGGAGTTAAAATCAGCAGGAGTTTGGCCCAGCAGAACAAACCCTGCGTCCAAGTCCTCAGTGATCAAAAAAGAAACCCTTTGGGAAAGGGAGAGCATCTTGTTCCTCAGCATCCGCCGCAGCTCGCGGGTGCCAAGGAGCGGGAACAAAAGGGGCACAGCTCGGAGAGCCGCAAGCTGCACAGCGCGGTGGGGACCAGCCAAGCTGCCAAACCACGTCACCCGGTTCCCTCTGCCACATCAACAACTTCAGGGGAGAGGCAGTGCGGTTTTCCCTGACCCAGAACCCCAGGGATGGTCTCCAAGTCACCCGGTTCCCTCTGCCACATCAACAACTTGGGGGAGACACAACACGATTTTCCCTGACCCAGCACCCCAGGGATGGTCTCCAAAGGCTTTACAGCACACAGAAGCTCCAGCATGGTTATGTGGCTTCCAGAGGGGTCAGGACCGTTCTGTGCAGGCCGGGTGTCCAAAAAGAGCAGAAGAGACAAGCAGTGAGGTGGGGCAGGGGTAGAGAAATACCTGACTTTGCAGTACGCCTGCCGCTGATCAATCCAGATGTAGCGCATGCCCTCGAAGAGATAGTAGCGCAAGATGTTCTTCTGAGCCGAGCAGGATGGAAAAAAGGTGTTAGAATCATAGAACGGTTTGGGTTGGAAGGGTATTTAAAGCCCATCCAGTTCCACCTCCTGCCAGGGGCAGGGACACCTCCCACTGGATCAGGGGCTCCAAGCCCCATCCAACCTGGCCTTGAACCCCTCCAGGGATGGGGCAGCCACCCCTGCTCTGGGCAACCTGGGCCAGTGTCTCATCAACCACATCATGAAGAATTCCTTCCCTATATCCAATCCAGATCATCCCCTTTCTAATTTAAAGCCATTCCCCCTTGTCCTCTCCCTGCATCCTCTGATAGAGAACCCCTCCCCAGCTTTCCCGGAGCCCCTTTCAGCACTGGAAGCTGCTCTAAAGTCTCCCTCAACCCTTCTCTTCTCCAGGCTCAATAACCCCAACTCTCTCAGCCTATCCTCGTATAGGAGGTTCTTCAGCCCTCAGATCATCTCTGTGACCTCCTCTGGACTCACTCCCACAGTTCCATGTCCTCCCTGTGCTGAGGACTCCAGAACTGGACACAAGACTCCAGGTTTGGTCTCACCAGAGGGGCAGGATCCTCTCCCTCCCTGCTGGTCCCGCAGCTCTGGATGATCCCAAGATACGGTTGGCTGTCGGCTGTGAGCACACCTTGTTGTCTCCTGTGGAGCTTCTCCTCCCCCAGCACCCCAAATCCTTCTTCTCAGGGCTGCTCTCAACCCCTTCCCTGCTCAGCCTGTGTTTGTGGTGCCGTTGCCCTGACCCAGGTGCAGGATCTCACCCTTGGCCTTCTTGAACCCGTGTGAGGGTGAGACGAGGGTGGCTCATGACAAGTGGGAGGTGGGAAGGGTCCTTTGTGTTACCTCTTCCTTCTCATGGAGCCGGATGGTGTCCCGGCTCTCCTCCTCATCCGCCACGCCGATGGCGATGCTGCTCCTCCGGTCCTCCAGCCTGGCCCTGGGATGATGCTCCAAGCTGCTCAGGGTGGAAACAAGGGTCAGTCCTTCCCCATCCAGCAACACCACTGCAAACCCCCCCTGCCTCACCCCCAGGAGAGCCCCTGCCTGCTGGCATCACCACGTGGGTGCGTGCCCGGCTCACCTGCCCTCGCCCAGCGCCTCCGTGCGCACACGGCTGGTGAAGCACTGTCCAAATCGATCCTGCAGGGGGAAATCAGGGAATCATAGAACCATGGAATGGTTCAGGTCAGAAGGGACCTCAAAGCCCATCCGGTCCCACCCCTGCCATGGGCAGGGACACCTCCCACTGGATCAGGGGCTCCAAGCCCCATCCAACCTGGCCTTGGACCCCTCCAGGGATGGGGCAGCCACCGCTTCTCTAGGAAACCTTGTCCAGGGCCTCCCCACCCTCCCAGGAGAACATTTCTCCCTAAGACTTCAACTCAATCTCCCCTCTTTCAGCTCCAAACCATTCTCCTCATCCTATCCCTGTTGTCCCTGATCCAGAGTCCCGCCCCAGCTTTCCTGGAGCCCCTTTCAGCACTGGAAGCTGCTCTAAGGTCTCCCTGAACCCTTCTCTTCTCCCGGCTCAACAACTCCAACTCTCCCAGCTTGTCCTACGGGAGGTTGTCCAGCCCTCGCATCACCCCCGTGGTTCTGGGGTCACAGATGCAGCATCACTTGATTAAAGGAGACGCAAACATAGAGAGGAGAGGGAATGTACCCAGGACTCTCCCGGGAAGCTGGTGGCAGAGCCCAAGCCCAGACCTTTGTTTTTCTCCAGGACTTACCCTGATGATGACCCAGTCAGCCTGGCCAAGGGCGCAGGGTTTGCACTTTGCCTGCACCTCCAGGCTTGGTTTCCAGTGGAAGAGGACGAGAAGCAGCCCGGCTGTCAGCACGGAGCAAGCGTGGCACAGGGCCACCCGCCACGTCTTGGTCTGGTAGCCCGTGACCTCCTGGAACAGAGCAGGTCACCTGTATGGGGACGCTTCTTCAGAAAACAAACTGAAACCAAGCTTCTCAAGCATCTAAATATTAACTTGATAAAACCCCAAAGCCTCCTGGTGGGATTTAACACCACGCAGGTGATGCCCAAGCATTTCGGGGCTGGAAAACCACCGTCTGGTGCTGGTGGTGCTGATAAAAGGTGGATTTTGAGCCAAAAAAACGTGTTTCCCAACCGTGTCTTCTTCTTGCAGCAAAGCCCTTGGACCTACCATGCGGGATTTCTCGGCGTTGCGCTGCAGCGTCCCGTAGCCCGGCTGCTGGCTCCCCAGCAGCCTGCTGCTGTCTGCAAGGCACAGGAGAGGGGAAAACAAATGAGGGAGGTGATCCGAGGAGTTCTTCAGGAGATGCCACGGTGCTGGGTGCCCGGCGGCAGCGCTGGCATCCTCGGAGCAGTCCCAGAAAGCGGCTGGACTCGGCGTCCCCTCCGCCGTCCCCCAGCTCAGGGCAGAGCTGCTCGGGGCCCCATTTGCTGCGCAGGGGGATGCTGCGGGCACAGGGCACCCTGGCACTGCCCTGTCACCCTCCTGCAGCATGTGATGGCCTGGAGAACGATGCCAGAGGAGCCCGAGGAGAAAAGCTGGCACGAAAAGAGCGGCTTAGCAGCCGGGGGAGGGAGCGGGGCTGGTGCAGAGCCAGGTCAAGTGCAGGGAGAGCTCCTCCAGCCACTTTTCACGCTTGTTTGCTCCTTCTGTTTCCTTCCGCATAGAGCAGGAGGCCACTAAACATGCTTTTTCCAGTTTTAATGATGCCCAGCATGGCTCGGCTCCTCCAATTCCCACCAGTGTCTGCTGCGCCCCAGTGCCCAGCCTGGGAGACAGGGATAACCAGGGTCATCAACACCATAGAACCATGGGATGGTTTGGGTTGGAAGGAACCTCAAAGCCCATCCAGTTCCACCCATTGCCATGGGCAGGGACACCTCCCACTGGATCAGGGGCTCCAAGCCCCATCCAACCTGGCCTTGAACCCTTCCAGAGATGGGGCAGCCACCGCTTCTCTAGGAAACCTTGTCCAGGGCCTCCCCACCCTCCCAGGAGAACATTTCTCCCCAAGATCTCATCTCAATCACCCCTCTTGCAGCTCAAAACTGTTTCCCTCATCCTATCCCTGCTGTCCCTGATCCAGAGCCCCTCCCCAGCTTTCCTGGAGACCCTTTCAGCACTGGAAGCTGCTCTAAGGTCTCCCTGAACCCTTCTCTTCTCCAGGCTCAACAACCCCAACTCTCTCAGCCTGGCCTCGTACAGGAGGTTCTCCAGCCCTCGGATCATCTCTGTGGCCTCCTCTGGACTCACTCCCTAAGTTCCATGTCCTCCCTGTGCTGAGGGCTCCAGAACTGGACACAAGACTCCAGGTTTGGTCTCACCAGAGCAGAGGGGCAGGATCCTCTCCCTTCCTGCTGGTCCCGCTGCTCTGGATGATCCCAGGACATGGTTGGTTTCTGGGCTGTGAATGCACATTGCCAGCTCCTGTGGAGCTTCTCCTCCGCAGCACCCCAAGTCCTTCTCCTCAGGGCTGCTCTCCATCACGTTGTCCCCCATCCCAGGTGGGATTTTAGAACCATAGAATTATAGATTCACTAGGTTGGAAATGACCCACCGGATCATCGAGTCCAACCATTCCCATCAATCACTAACCCATGTCCCTCAGCGCCTCGTCCACCCATCCCTTAAACGCCTCCAGGGAAGGTGACTCCACCACCAATCAATCAATCGTCACCCTCCATCCCATGAAGCTGAATCCGCTTATGCCCTAAATCCACTCTGGATTACAAGCGGCGACGTCCCAGCCCCAGGATCTGAAAGCAGCAGCGGGGAGATAACACGTGGCACAAACACAAACCCAGGAGCCAGTTCCCACCCTTGCAGCCCAGCAGGTGATTTCCTGGCTGGGTTCAGGTTTCCAGGAGGACGCACAAGACTGGATTAACAATTTACACACCGGGTGGGAGCCCGTGGAGCCGTCCTCTGCTGGAAAAGCCACCCCTGCTGGATTCCTGCCACTCCCTGGTCGGTCCCACCCCAAACTTCTCTGTGGTTGCTAGAACCAAGGTTTGATGACCACCAGGGACAGGGTCTCCACCTTGCTAAGTGACCCTGGGGGCAGCCAGCACCCAAAACACAGACGGCAACACTTCAAGGGAGAAGATTCAGGTTGAGGAAGAGCCCAAGTGATGGTTTAGTGAGACAAAAACCCTCACAGGAGCCCCAAGGGATGAGTTTTGGGTTGAGAAAAGGCAGGTTGAGCCCAAGGGACAGTTTAGTGAAACAAAAGCCCTCCCAGGAGCCAAAAAGAATGGTTGGGAAGCTCTTTGAGGGCTCGTGAGAAGAGACGTTGGCTCTCCCCACTGCCAGCCTTAAACCCTGCGAGAAGCATTGATTCCAGGTTATAGGAGGGCAAGGAGCAGCACATGCTGCCCTTCCAAAGAGCAGAATGAAAGGAGAGGGCGGGGGGATTGCCTCACAGGGCTTGCAGGAGAAGGAAACTACCAAAAGAACCTGAAAACAACCCGATTTGCTTTTAGCAGCTCCCCAAAAATGCTGGGTCAGCAGTAACCAAATCACTACGGCTTTTTGAGCCTACGAGCAGCGAATCGCTCAGACGAGCACAGCCGCAAGCGGCTCTGTCCCGCGGAGCTGCAGCTCTTGCACGACCCACCTGCACCCCCATGGGTTTCTCACCTCCCGCTCCCATCCCGGCTGCTCCCCAAAGCCCTGGCGAGCGAGAACGGGCTGACGCCTTGACTCACCGTGCCTAACCCCACCGGTTGCGCAAGAAGAGCCGTGACGGGTTGGGATGGGATCGGTGCCGCCGTCATCACCTGCCCGCCGGCGGACGTGGCCGCAGAGCATCCGGCACAGGGGAGGGCAGAGCCCAGAGAAGCTGCACTACCAGTTCGGATCATGGTGGCCACACCTTGTTGGCAAACGCGGCGCAGGGACAACCGGCCATCCCTCCTCCAGGCTCCCAAAGTTTGGGTTCTACCCCATAACCCGTCTTGAAGACCCTTGGGAAGGGATTTGTGTCTCTCCCTGCAGCTAAAATGGGTAACAGGGGCGGCTGCGAGCTCAAGGAGGGCTCAGCAGGGCACCGACCTGGCTCACAAAGGGAAGAGAGGAGCCACGATTCCCTGCTGACGGCCAAAATGCTGCTTAATGTCCCGTTGACTGCTCCTTGCAAACTCCAGGATGAGTTTGTGGCCTGTCTTGCAGCTTCCAGAGAGCCACCGCATGTCCCTGGTGTCAAGATCAGGGGGAAAACTGGGGAGAAAGATGCTCCAGGACAACTCAACACCTAGCACGGGTCCAAGCTGGGGAGGATGTAGCCTCTGACACCAGAAAGCAGTGCTGGAAACCTCAATTCCACACATCCCACAGCACTGAACAGCAGCCCCCGCCCTGGCTAGGGACCATCCGCCAACACCAGAGCTCGCCCTTCACATGAGACTTTGCCCCGAGACGCAGCCGTTCTCCCTAGCAGCTCACATCTGAAAGCAGACACATGCTGGTCCTGGAATCCTTCTCCACAAGCTCCCTCTGCAGGCACAGCCCTTTGACAAGAACCTTTCTTGAAGGCAACAAACCTCAAGGTGACTTTGAGATCTCCTTCTGCTCCTGTGTTCCCCACTGGATGCTCAGAGCTTCCCAAGTCCTCCATCCATCCATCCATCCATCCATCCATCCATCCATCCATCCATCATTTCCCATGCATGTATGCATCCATCAACCCATGACCTCTCATGAATCCATCCATCAATCAGCCCATCATGTCTCATCCATCCATCTCCCATCCACCCATTAATCCACCACCTCCCATCCATCCACAACACATCATCTCCCATCCATCCACACCTGCAGGCTAGAGGTTGCACACAAGAAGAGGTGGAAGGTTCGTGCAGGGAAGTTACTGCTGCAGCCATTGAGGCCTGATGCTCTCTGGTCAACGGGATGGGGTTGGCAAGGTCAATCTGAGACCTTGGAGACAGGGAAATGGAAAACCAGGGTGAGGCAAAAGCAGCAAACAAAGGATGCGAAAAGGAAACCCGTGGACTTCAGTAAAGCCTTTGACACAGTTTCTCACAGCATTCTGCTTCAGACAGTGTCAGCCTCTGGCCTGGCCAGGCGCACACTCTTCTGGGTGGAAAACTGGTTGGATGGAGGGCCCAGAGAGTGGTGGGAAATGGAGTGAACTCCAGCTGGAGGCCAGTTCCAAGTGGTGTCCCCAGGGCTCAGTGCTGGGTCCAGCCCTGTTCAATGTCTTTATCAATGACCTGGATGAAGGCATCACAGAATAACCAGGTTGGAAGAGACCCACCAGATCGTCGAGTCCAACCATTCCCACCAATTGAGTGCACCCTTAGCAAGTTTGCGGATGACACTAAGCTGGGTGGAAGCTGGATCTGCTGGAGGGTCGGGAGGCTCCAAAGGGATCTGAACAGGCTGGATCCATGGGCTGAGACCAATGGCAGGAGGGTTAACAAGGCCAAATACTGGGTCCTGCACTTGGGGCACAACAACCCTGAGCAGCTCCAGACTAGAAGTCTGGCTGGAAAGTGCCTGGAGGAGAAGGACCTGGGGGTGTTGGTTGACAGCCGACTGACCATGAGCCAGCAGTGGCCCAGGTGGCCAAGAAGGCCAATGGCATCTTGGCTTGGATCAGAAACGGCGTGGCCAGCAGGGCCAGGGAGGTTCTTCTCCCTCTGGACTCAGCACTGGTGAGACCGCTCCTCAAATCCTGGGGTCAGTTCTGGGCCCCTCACCACAAGAAGGATGTTGAGGCTCTGGAGTTGCCCTGCCCACCACACAGCGAGAGCAAAGGTCTGGTCCGTGGCAGCATCCACTGAGGGGGCACAGCTGGAAAAATGCCCCATGGTTGGAAGCAACTGAAAAACAAGATGGGTTGATACAAGGTGGGGACGCAGAAGATGGGGATTCAGGCTCCGCTGTTGCCGGTAACCCCGGAGAATTCACTCTGGTGCATCAAACCTTTGAGATGGGTGAGAAAAAGTCCTTGTAGGCGAGGTGCCCTCCCACCTCAAACTGGTTTCGGTTTGGATTTGTAGGGAAAGGGCCTCCATGAGCAGGAAGCCGGCAGCACGGGCAGCATTTGCTTCATCACGTGCTGATGACACTGGCTGAGGTGACAGCGGTCAGAGCCTTCCGGCAAGGCTGGTTTCTCCCCGATCCTGGCCAGGCATCACCCTGACCTCTCCTGCACCCGGTTTCGCAAGCCCTGGCGCAGCCCCAGCCGCCTGCTGAGCTGGAGAGAGGCACCCGGCAGCATCGGGAGCATCGGCACATGGGCAGCCACTGAGGGCTGGCAACAAAAACTCATTTATATACAAACCTCACATTCCGCCCCCCCGATTCTGGTTAAATAAAGGGCTCCTAGCTCCCTTAGGGAGAGAGGGGCTGTGCTCCTCACAGCCCAGCATCCTTGTTCCAGTGAATTAAGGTGGGATTAGAGCATCTCCTGCCTCTCAAGCCAATGCATCTGGTGGCAACAAACGCCCTTCTGCACAGCAGCACCAGCCCCAGCTGGGGACCACTTGCCAACACCAGCTCTGTTTGCTATTTACAGGTATCTGGGTAGCCTGAAATGAAGAAGCACAGGGGAAAAATGAGGCAAAGTTGAACTCCCGAGTGCTGCTGTGCTGCAGATCCGGAGGAAAAGATGGGCAAAGGGGTCCTGAGGGGCTGTGACGGGGATGGCAGTGGAAGGGACCATGGCTGTGGAGCAGAGTCCAGCACCCAAAGAGCCCTCTGATGGTCACCCTCCTCTTTCCTCCCACAAAGCTCTTCCTCTCTTGCTCCCAGGCCGCTTTTGAGAAGCTCGTCTGTGCCGACTGGCTCAAATTCAAAACGAAACAGGCAAAGGTTGCATGGGCTGTGCTGCTTCCGCATGACCCTGATGATGCGAGGGGCCTCGGATGCTTTCTCCAGCGCGATATCACGTTTCCCAGCCTCTTCTGAATGCCTGGATGTCTTTTTCCCTCTGCCAGCCTTGACCCTGCAAAACCCTCCCAGCTTTAAGGCCACACTGTGGTCAGCAGTGATGCCAACCCGAGGTTCCATGTTACATCCCAGAAAATCCCAGGATTGTTCCGTTCAGGGGTCAGAAAAGCAACGTCAACCTTAAATTCCACCCCCATCCCAACAATGTCAACCAGGGACACCGAAAAGGGATGCTTTGCTCTAGCTGCAGACCCCGATGAGCTCGGAGCATCCTTGAGCGTTGAGTGGGAGCAGTGGGAAGCAGGCCCCCGGTGGGCACAGGGCGTCAGCTGTGGTGTTTGGTGCTCTTGGAGCATCCCAAAGCGACCCCCACGTGTGGCGCACGATGCAATCGGGGCTCCTCACACAATGCGAGCCCCACGGGGTGGTGAACGATGCAGCCGTGGGGTCCTGCAAAACGCAACCCCCGTGGGCTGGGGTGCAGGATGCAACTGCAGGGCTGTGCACGATCATAGAATCATAGAATAACCAGGTTGGAAGAGACCCACTGGCTCATCAAGTCCAACCATTCCTTACAAATACTAACCCATGTCCCTCAGCACCTCGTCCACCCGTCCCTTAAACCCCTCCAGGGAAGGGGACTCAACCCCCAACCTGGGCAGCCTCTGCCACTGCCCAATCACCCTTTCTGGGAAAAATGTTTCCTTGATGTCCAGCCTGAACCTCCCCTGGTGGAGCTTAAGGCCAGTCCCTCTCGTCCTGTCCCCTGTCCCTTGGGAGAAGAGCCCAGCACCCTCCTCTCCACAACCTCCTTTCAGGGAGTTGGAGAGAGCAATGAGGTCTCCCCTCAGCCTCCTCTTCTCCAGGATAAACACCCCCAGCTCTCTCAGACGCTCCTCTTGTTCTCCAGCCTCTGCACCAGCTTCGTTGCTCTTCTCTGGACTCGCTCCAGAGCCTCAACATCCTTCTTGTGGTGAGGGGCCCAGAACTGACCCCAGGATTTGAGGAGCGGTCTCACCAGGGCTGAATCCAGAGGGAGAAGAACCTCCCTGGACCTGCTGGCCACGCCGTGTCTGATCCAAGCCAAGATGCCATTGGCCTTCTTGGCCACTGCTGGCAACTGTGGGATGGGGTGCAGGATGCAATCTCCACGGTGCAGCTGAGGGATGGTGCCAAACGCATACCCCGTGTGCTGGGGTGCAGGATGCAGCCCCCTTGGGGTGTGCGGACGCACCCCCTGGATCCTGCACTATGCAGCCGCGCTGTGTTCACGCGCAACACAGCCCATCCCCGCGTGTGGTGCTGGATGCAGCCCCCACGGGATCCGGGATGCAAATCCCTGTGGAGCCAGGGTGCAGGATGCAACCCCCCCAGGGTGTGCACGATGCAACTGTGGGGGCTGCACCCGATGCAGCCCCCATGGGGGCATTCACGTTGCAACCGTGGGATGGTGCCAAACGCGCACCCTGTGAGCTGGGGTGCAAGACGCAGCCTCCTTGGGGTTGTGCGGACACAGCCCCCGGGTCCCCCCACGATGCAACCGCGCACAACCCAATCCATCCCCGTGTGCGGTGCGGGCTGGGGTGCGGGGTGCTCCAACCCCCCCACCCCGCCAGGGTCCAGGTTACAAATCCCTGCGGAGCCAGCGCTCAGGATGCAACCTCCCCAGCCACCCCGGGGGTGCGCAGACCCCACCGGGCCATACCCGCTGCGGCTCTGGGAGGGGGCAACACCCCAAGCCCCGCGGGTTGCAAGCACAAGGCAGGCTCTGCCGGAGGTGCACGATGCAGCCCCGGAGCTGGTGGGGAATGCGACCTCCCCGTGAGCCCAAACACGACGCAGCCGCGGCTCCAGGCAGGACGCACCCACCCCCCGAGCTGAAAAAGGGCCCCCAGCACCCTCCCCACGCGTGGCCCCGGACCTGAGCTCATGGCGATCGCGGCCCCGCCGTGGCACCGGCGCTGCTGGGACTTGTAGTCCTGCCCCCCCCCCCCCCCCCCCCCGCTTCTTTCCCGGAGCCCCCGGCGCCGGCTCCGCCCCCGAACGGGAGCTGCACGCCCACCCCTTGCAGGGAAAAGCACCCCCAAAGCGGCTCTGCGCCCCTGTGGCTTGCGAGGAAATGCACCCCCAAAAGGGGCTTTGCACCTGCACAGCTTGCACGAAAATGCGCCCCGAAAATAGGCTTTGAACCCCCACATCTTGCACGGAAATGCACCCCGAAAAAGGGCTTTGCACCCGCATGTCTGGCAAGCTATTGCACCCCGAAAAAGGGATCTAGACTCCCATGTCATGCAATGAAATACAGCCCCAAAAGAGCTTTGCACCCCCATACCTTGCACAGAAATGCACCCCAATAAAGGGCTCTGCACCCCCACATCTTGCACAGAAATGCACCCCGAAAAGGGGCTTTGCACTCGCATGGCTTGCAAGCTATTGCACCCCCAAAAAGGGATCTAGACTCCCATGTCATGCAAGGAAAGGCAGCCCCCAAGAGAGCTTTGCACCCCCATACCTTGCATAGAAATGCACCCCAATAAAGAGCTCTGCACCTCCACAGCTTGGACGGAAATGTGCCCCGAAAATGGGCTTTGAACCCCCACATCTTGCACAGAAATGCACCCCGAAAAGGGGCTTTGCACTCACATGTCTTGCAAGCTATTGCACCCCCAAAAAGAGATCTAGACTCCCATGTCGTGCAAGGAAAGGCAGCCCCCAAGAGAGCTTTGCACCCCCATACCTTGCAGAGAAAAGCACCCCAATAAAGGGCTCTGCACCTCCACAGCTTGCACGGAAATGCGCCCCGAAAATGGGCTTTGAACCCCCACATCTTGCACAGAAATGCACCCCGAAAAAGGGCTTTGCACCCGCATGTCTGGCAAGCTATTGCACCCCCAAAAAGGGATCTAGACTCCCATGTCTTGCAGGGAAATGCAGCCCCCAAGAGAGCTTTGCACCCCATATCTTGCACAGAAATGCACCCCAATAAAGGGCTCTGCACCCCCACATCTTGCACAGAAATGCACCTCAAAAAAGGGCTTTGCACCCGCACAGCTTGCAAGCTATTGCACCCCCAAAAAGGGATCTAGACTCCCATGTCTGGCAAGGAAAAGTAGCCCCCAAACCAGTTCTGCACCCCTGTGGCTTGCGCAGAAATGCACCCCCAAAATGGTCTTTGCACCCCAACAGCTTGCACAGAAATGTACCCCCAAAAAGGGATCTATACTCCCATGTCTTGCAAGGAAATGCACCCCCAAATGAGCTCTGCACACCCACGACTTGTGCAGAAATGCACCCTCAAAAATAGGGCGGTTGCACCCCCACATCTTACATGGAAATGCACCCCTAAAAAGGGCTCTTGGAGCCCCCTTGCACAGAAACGTGGTCCTGAAAAGGGCTCTGCACCCTTACGTCTTGCAAGCCACTGCACCCCTAAAAAGATTTATACTCCCATGTCTTGCAAGGAAATGCAGCCCCCAAATGAGCTCTGCACCCCCACAGCTTGCACGGAAATGCATCCCTAAATAGGGCTTGGCACCCCCAAAATGGCTTGGCACCCTCATGTCTTGCAAGCCATTGCACACCCAAAAAGGGATCTATACTCCCGTGTCTTGCAAGGAAATGCAGCCCCCAAATGAGCTCTGCACCCCCACAGCTTGCACGGAAATGCACCCCTAAATAGGGCTTGGCACCCCCAAAATGGCTTGGCACCCTCATGTCTTGCAAGCCATTGCACCCCCAAAAAGGGATCTATACTCCCGTGTCTTGCAAGGAAATGCAGTCCCTAAATGAGCTTTGCACCCCCACAACTTGCACAGAAATGCATATCTAAAAAGGGGCTGTTGCACCCCCAAAATGGGCTTTGCATTCCCACACCTTGCACAGAAATGGATCTCCAATAGGGGCTCTGCACCCCCACGCCTTGCAAGGAAATGCACCCCCCCAAAAAGCACATTGCACCTTCACATCCTCCACAGGAATGCACTCCCCAAAAGGGCTTTGCACCCTCATACCTTGCAAGGAAATGCACCCCCAAAAAGAGCTTCGCATCCCCACATCTACAAGGAAAAGCACCCTCAAAAGGGCTTTGCACCCCCACATCTTGCAAGGAAATGCACCCCCAAGAAGAGCTTCGCATCCCCACATGTGCAAGGAAATGCATCCCTCAAAAAGAGCTTTGCACCTCCATGTCTTGCATGAAACACAACATCAAAGAGGGTTTGCACCCCCAAACCTCCTGCACCCCCTGCAGTCCACAGCTCCCATGGCACAAGACTCCCTGGATCCTCAGGGGGGGATTTTGGAGCCAATATCCAGGTGCAGACCCAGATAACGGCCCCAGCACAGACCCCTCCAGCCAAAGCTCAGCTCCTTCGGCTCCAATTGCTACAAAACCACTACCAGAAACACCCAGTGACTGCCAGAAGGGACCACGCTGCTGGAGAAAAGCAATTCTCTCCCCTCTGTACCTATCCTGGAACGAGGGAGGGGGTGATTTCTTTCACAGGAAGGGAGTCAAAGCGGATGTTTTCTTTGGATTTGCCTCAGGTAGAGCCCGTGCTTCCTCCTAAAGCCAAAGGTGAAAGAGATTTTGTTAATCGGAATGGAAACCTACCCCTACAACTGCAGGACAGCAGTTCCTCCCCACCCTGCTCCATCCACTCCTTCTCAGATTTTAAATAAAACAAGGCAAAACCCAACTTGTGTTCACAAAAAAGCATTAAGTAAAAAGAAAAGCAGAGTGGGAGAGGAAAAGGAGGATCAAAAACCTCTTTATTCAAGCTGTTAACAGGAACCCCTTGGATTTAAGCAGATTAGATTTCAAAGCACAGGGATGCAATAGATATGGAAATACCAGTGAGGTGGGACTGACAATTCCTTCTGCAACATCACTGAATGGTTCAGGTTGGAAAGGACCTCCAAGCCCATCCAGTCCCACCCCTGCTATGGGCAGGGACACCTCCCACTGGATCAGGGGCTCCAAGCCCCATCCAACCTGGCTTTGAACCCCTCCAGGGATGGGGCAGCCACCCCTGCTCTGGGCAACCTGGGCCAGGGCCTCCCCACCCTCACAGCAAAACATTTCTCCCCAAGATCTCATGTCAATCTCCCCTCTTTCAGCTTAGGGGGATCAGCAGTGGGGTCTTCTCCACCACAGGACTCCCATCCAGGACTGGTGTTTGCCCACCCTTAACCACAGCTCGCTTGAGACACAGAAAACAGAAGCGATTCTGTGACAGGGAAGAGTAGGCAGGTGGATTTTAATTGGAACATCTCTGACCTACAGAAGTCTGTCTCACATCAGCTCTTGGGAACGAAGACTTCAGCTCCAGGGAAAGAAATAAGCATTTCTGCAAATGAAAATTAAGACAGCATCATCAGCTTGGCTTCTTGGGACAGCACAAGGTATGGCAGGATAGATAATTGTATGGAAAAAAAACGGTCATTTTGGGGCTCAGCCTCTCCAGAGCCAAACAGAACTTTTCACGCCACCTCAGTCCTGGCTCCCACATGTCTCGGAAGCAGCACCATGACATTTCTAGAACTTTTTACTCCATCTAGACAAAAAAACCCAGCAAAAGTGAAAGCTTTTCTTTTCTCTTCACCCACCTGACTACAAACAGTAGCTCCAGCAATTGCCCACCACAAACAGCACAGGTTTGGGGAACGTGGAGCCAAAATGCACTTGTACAAGAGCACAGTGGAAGATCCAGTTTGAACAAATCTCATCACTTTAGGACTTACTAATTGAATAAAAATACAGCATTCCAGCAGGGCAGCAGCAAGCACCTCTTTACTAGTGGCACCGCCATCAGTGTTTTGGCCCGTGAGCTCCAGGTCCTCCCTTGACTCCTCTCCAGAGCCCCAGAGGATTTCTGAGCAGGGTGAGATTTTTCCAACATTCCCCTTTCCCAGCCATTTCCATTGTTTTCTTCTTGCTGATCACCACAGAGCTCATTACTCGCAGGTCTCTTCCCGCACAACCATCTGGATCAAGGTCTTTACAGACACTCCATCTCCACTCATCCCTGCTGCAGGGTCACTTCCCAACCCTCCTCCCACTGCAGAGCCTCTGAGGGGACCCCAGCTGCTCAAAGCCGCAAACTGGAGCGGTCTGGGATTCTATATTCTATATTGTTAACAAAGTAACAACCCTTATTTGTTCTTTACAGTATTTATTGTACATGCAAACCTATGGAAATGCCACCAGAGTCCCTGCTGGAACCTTCTCTTCCTACATCAGGTATAAATTACTTTTGGGTGAAGCACGTTTGCTGTCCCCTAACTGGAAGCATTAACATCCATTACGCAGCGGTTGCCTTCTCTTTGTAGGTTGCCATCATCTTCTTGATCTCAGCAATTGCTTTGCCAGGGTTCAAACCCTAAAAAGGAAAAGTTTCAGTTAGCTCCTCTGGAAATGAGGATGTTGGAGCATCCTCCCCCTCCCTTGCCTTGATTTAAGGCACAATGAACTCAAATATTTCATACAATCACAGAATCGCTTGGTTGGAAAAGACCTTGGAGATTATGGAGTCCAACCGTCCCTGTCCACTACTGAACCATGTTGCTACTCATAAAAACAATAGGCAGAGGAGATGCTCAGCACCTCTTTTACCTAAAAGATTGAATTCGGCCTCGTATTGGGCTTCCCTTCAAATGCTGGGAGGTTACAGGCAGGGAGACAGCTCTGAACACCCTGCTCCAGGCACTCTGGCAGCAGAGCCCCTTGGTTAAGCTGTGCAGATCCAGGTTTGCTGCAACCCAGCCTCAGTTTACAAGGGAAGAGCAAGCCAGCCTGGAGCAGAGACACAGCACTGGGAGCAAACCACCTCTACCTGGAGGCTGAGCCGGCAGCGCTTCACGCTGCTGGAAGAAAAACGCTCATTTGACTTTGGAGGACTCGCTTTAATCAGCAATGCGGGGATCAGAGAAGAACAAGTGGCTGAGCGATAGGAACTTTTAATGAAGCTCAAGCAGGACTGAATTCAATGTTTCCACAGGTGCTAGGAGGTGACTTCTGGAGGAAGGAAGCCGTCTTGTAAAAGCCTGACAGCAACACTATAGGAGATATGGGTTTTTTTTAATTATCTGAACTAAAAAAAACAGGTATTGGAGAGCACTAGGGGAGTGAGCGAAGAGATAACTCACAAGATGCAAATGCTCCTCGCAGAAAAGCCAGCTGAACTTTCTGAAGGGTTTTCTACCATATAGACCCACGTCATGTTGAAAAAGCTTTTAATCCCACAGCACTGCCATCAAATCAAGCAAACCTAATCTCAAAATGAGGGGGGAATCACAACTGGCCTGCTGCATTGTTGCAATTACAGCTGCGGGACAGAGAACAAACAGGAATCACCCGGGTGCAGAGCTCACGACACAGTCAAGTCTGATCAAGGCAACAGGCAGAATGAAAGCAAGAGCGACAATGTGTTATAAACCATAAATGCCTCAAACTTAGAATCATAGTATGGTTTGGGCTGGAAGGGTCTCTAAGGCCCATCCAGTCCCAACCTCCTGCCATGGGCAGGGACACCCACCACTGGACCAGGGGCTCAAAGTCTCATCCAACCTGGCCTTGAACCCCTCCAGGGATGGGGCAGACACCACTGCTCTGGGCAACCTGGGCCAGGGCCTCCCCACCCTTATCGTGAGGATTTTCTTCCTAATGTCTAATCTAAATCTTCCCCTCTCCGATTTCAAACCACATTCCCCACTTGTCCTATCACTACAGGCCCTGTAAAATGCCCCTCCCCAGCTTTCCTGGAGCCCCTTTCAGTACTGGAAGCTGCTCTGGGGTCTCCCTGGAGTCTTCTTTTCTCCAAATTGAACAACCCCAACTCTTTCAGCCTGCCCTTATTGCAGAGGTATCCCAGCCCTTGGATCATCTTCACGGCCCTCGAGACACCAAGCCTCAGTGTGCTATTTCCCTGAACCACATGCATTCCTATACAGAGCCAGTCCCCAGGCTGAACCTTCACCTTCGGCTGAACTATAGCTGACACTGGATCACGAGCTCCCTATACAAAGGGGGAATTATCTGTAGGCAGTGAATCACTTCAGAAAAACACAAGAAAATTCAGCATGTGGTGCTCCTGACCAACACCTCTCAACCCAGATCCCCAGGATCTCCTTTTCCCTGCATCTGTGATCCACTCAACCATTTGCCTTCGTGTTATTTCATAACCTAAGAATTACTCCACCACCAAATAAAGGCTGGCTAGAAAACAGCACAAGCTCAGTGCAAGATGAGGAAAGGCAGGCTCTTAGAAGGGATACCAGAGAACAGCTCATCTGGGAAATGCACTGACATCAAGATAAAACAAACACAACCCCCAAAGGTGCTGAAATTTATCTTCTCCATTAGACAAGTGGCATGAATTCATCGTGGACAGGTGCTATCGCTGGAGTTTAAGGTCACATTGCCTGGGGGTTAGGCATATCACTCACGCTGTTGATCGGACTAGGCTGGACAAATGTCCCCGCACTGCTTCTGGCAGTGTCCCTCGCACCCTACAGTCCTAAATCCTGGGAACAGGTTCTCAAAGTCACAGCCTCGCTCATGGGAAAGAGATGTTCCTGTGAAGCGTGACACAAACTTTGTCACATCCTCTTGTACAGTCACTGGGAAAGGCATGATTGCTGGTAATACACTGCGTCACAAGAAGACTGGACAAGTGGAAGCAAGCTTGAGGAAAACAAAAGCTTAACTGGGTATCTTCCTACTGGTTTCAAACAGGGTGCTTGGAAACGAGCCAGTAACCGCAGAAGGGACACACGGACACACACGTACCTTAGGGCAAGTCCTCGTGCAGTTCATGATAGTGTGACAACGATAGAGGGAGAACGGGTCTTGAAGCTGCGCCAGGCGTTCCTCTGTGTAGTCATCTCTGGAGTCAATCATCCAGCGATAGGCCTGCAAGTCAGTGACGTGTGACACCAAACGTTTTAAGGTGTTGTAATCAGTGTGAGATTTTAAAAAGCAACACCTAACACAGGAATTCCAGGCCAGGATCTGCACTACATCACATACCCCGCCTGTGCTCACAAATACTTGCAGTGCTATTAGAGGGGGAGTCCCTCAGTGGTCCCACGTGACGAACGGGATCCGTCCTTACCTGCATCAGTACCGCGGGGCCCAAGTACTTGTCCCCGTTCCACCAGTAACTGGGACAGCTGGTGCTGCAGCAGGCGCAGAGGATGCACTCGTAGAGTCCGTCCTGCATGGGGGTGGGAGACCACAGTCAAGCCACTCAGAAACGCACAACGAAGGCTTTTTTATTAAGAGGGGATTTACACGAACATGTGCTTTCCTCACCACCTTCCTGTCCAACCACTGGCTGCAAAAGAGCAGCTCAGAAAACTTTATGCTGAAGCAGCACTGCTGGAAGGAAGCATGCAATCACCCCAACTCGACCCATATAATAAACCTGGAGTTTGTGCTTCTTACCCCCCTGTTGTCACAAACTGAAGAAAATGTTAATATTGCTTAATCTTCCCTCATTCCTTCCTTCCAGCCTGTCTCAATTAGTGGGTGAGGAAAGGGACAGATATGTAACCAATGAACAATTCAAGGCCATGTCACAGAAGAGAAGAGCAAAGTCTGCCGAGCAGCCAAAGGGAGAAGAGCTCAGTCTAGCGTGTGCTTTGTGGGGAACCCCAAGCACTTAGAAAGTGGGAACAGTGCAAGGCTTCACACATTTCACCATTTTTCTAGAGATGAACACCTTTTTATTTCAGGCACTGAAGGACAGAAACACAGACCTGCATGGAATTGACACTGGACAGAAGACAAGACTCTGAGGAGCAAAGCATCTCCCCTGGTAGTTCCATCAGCCCCTAAGCTAAGAGACAAGAGTCCTGTCAGGCTTCATTTATGTATCTGAAAGCTGTTTTGGGACACAGGTCTCATTAAATTTAGTTTAGAAAAATACCTGATGCCAGAACTCTTCACAGCTTGTAACAAGTACACTGCTTTAGTCTTTTGGAGAGACCTGCCAAAGCTAGGTAAGTCAGTTACCTCCTCACTCTAAATTCGTCCTATTTCTAGCTGTAACACCATATCCAAGCTTCTCCTGCACACAGGCTGTTGTCAAAACCAGAGAAACTTCAGCAATGAGATAAAACGCAAGGTTACTGGTTGTGAAAGATTCAGGCAGCTCTTGCTGTTGCTTTTAGGTTTGCTTATTTCTTTGTGAATGATTTCAAGGACGCAGCTTTATGAAAGCCACGTGAAGGGAAAGTCCCTTTAGTCCTTAACATCTGGGTCAAACAGCATCCCAGAGTGGTGTGTGAGAACCAACTGTTGCCCTTGGAGGGATTCTGTCAGTCAGTAACATCCTGCGGTTGTTCAGACGTCACAGCACCAGCTGCACGGTGCTGCCAACGTCTCCAGCTCGCGACTGCTCTATTCATCAGATGTTAACTCCACAAACACACATAATGGGAAACTGCCAAAGGTCACTGCAGAGAAGCAGGCTACAGCTCACAGGTTTTCATTGAATTCCCTTTACGCAGCCTTCGTCTTTGCATCCACCTCTCAGCGCTTCCTGAAATCTAGGCCGCCTGCCCACTTTGCGCCTGCTCTGTGACAGCAGCGATCGCTGCAGAACACTGAATCCTAGAATCACCAGGTTGGAAAAGACCCACTGGATCATCGAGTCCAACCATTGAAGGGCCAAGCTTTGAGCTGAGAAGTGAGCGATGGATCCACCCGGGGAAGGTCAGAGGCAGAAGAGAAACAGCTGAGTTAACAATGCCTCCTGTGGCAGGCAAGGAAATCCAGACAAGATCTTATCTGCACTATAAGCTCTTTAAAAGCTACTATGTCCCATCTCCTCAAATGGTTCCTTGGGCACTCTTCAGCTTTATGCGGAAACTACGGTCCCAGAACCCCCCCTCAAAATAATGCAGCGCTCAGGACATCCAAAGACGTGCATTAATCCATCACACTCATGTCTCCACATCCAGAAGGGTTTAAGCTTCTGCTATTAGTTTTTATGGCTATAAAACGCAGCAAGAAGCAACATGAGAGCGTTGCCTTAGCGTGCTGCAGCTGGACAGGACAGGCAGCGCCGAGCCTCACAGCCTACGTGCTGGCACAATCCGCCGTGCCATATCTCCCCTGGAATATTACAAGCCTGTAGCCTTCACAGTGTTTTTACAGACATACATGGTTTCACAGTGCAGACAGTGGAAATGAGATCAGAGTCCCCATCGCAACCGCGACTGCATTTCATTAGTGAACGTTACCCCTAGCAATGCAGGCAAGCCATGACGCTGCGTTTCAGCCAGCAGATTCCACCCACGGCGGGTTTTGCACTAGACAGCTTTGTCATTAATGGAACTAGAAGCTACTGCATGTTAACGATTAACCCTTGTCTTATCTAGAAGGGTAGGAAAAAAAGCAATAACCAGTTTCTGACGGTCTTCTATGGACTGCAGGTATTGCTCCTTGCCCTGTTTGGACTCATCCTTCTTCTTCAGGTAAGGCTCGATGGATTTGTATTGTGCGTAGAAGTTACTCAAGTCCTAGCAGTCAAAAGGCAAAGAGGTCACATTTAATAAGCTGAACTGAATGCATGAGAGGTTGAACATCTGCTACCACAACAGAAGGTGGCGTTTTGTACCTCAACTGATCGCATTCCTCCAAACAAGGGCAGATTTAGTCACTTCTGCAAAGTTGAGATACACCCAAGACAGAAAAGAGCAGCGGGAGTAACGTGTGAATTGAGAAGTGATCTTGTTGGCACCTCCCAACATTGCCCTTTCCAACCCAATCTGAACCCCATGCTGCCTGGAACAGTGTCAGCCTTGGTCCCAAGCTGATGGAATCAGACACTCACCGGAACAAGGTCCTTCACCACATACATGTGGGGGAGAGGGTAGATTTTGGTGATTTTGTTGAGATCGGGATCAATTCTTTTGATACAGGCCAGCGTGTTTCCACCTGCAATGTTCATGGCGCATGAACCGCAGATGCCTGAGTGGAAGAAAAAGAAGAAAGCATCAGGTATTTACCCTCTTATCCTACTTGAGAAAGATCTTGGCCCCAAACCTGCCCCTGGGTTGCCTTCAAGAAACTCTGTACGTGACAAGGAAAACGCCAGAAGTTGCCATTGGGCCAAACACGTCGCTATTTAAATAAAGAACAAACATGGGAGTCACTTTCATTAAAGCTACATTCTCAAGTGTTTAACTTTCTTCCACAGCAGAAAACAAGTGGTTTGAACACTTCATCCCTTTCGCATCATTCATTAGTTTCATGCGCTGCTGAGGGTGGAGAAACCATCCAGCTTTGTTCACAAGTTTGAAGCACGAGGTCGTACCGATGCGAAGCAGCTAATGTTGAGAATGTAACATGGGAAGCAAGGCATGTTTCCCAGCAGCCCTACAGCTACGGTCAAAGCCACCCCTGAAGGTCAGGAACATAAAACAAAGTCCCCAAGACAGAAGCTGCCCTCTGTGCTGTCTGCAGTCGGGTAGACAGGTGCCAAAAACTGCCTTCATTAACTCCCAAAGGTGATAGGGCAGATGCTCCCCAGAACAACCAGCATATAAATAGCTTAACAAATGGATTAAATGACACCTCTAATGATCTCCCAGTAATAGAAGGATCAGATGAAGCGCAGGAATGGCCAAGGTTTACAAGAAAAACCACCACAGAACTGTCACAGATACTGCTCCGGTCAGGAGCTTGGGTATCCAATTCAGACCCGTCACATTAGAGAGAAGATGAATGTTGAAAGGGCAACTCTCATGTCAGAGGATTTGACACGTATCAATTGATACGAGTCAGGGAAATGCCACAGCTCCTCACGCTGCCGAGTCCGTCTCAGCGCCTGATGTGCTGGCAACTATTCCCCTCGCCGCAGATAATGGCTGGCGCTTGAACAAGGTTATTCCTCCCACTGCAGGAATGGTTACAAGTATTTTCCAGTCAACTGGGAACCGGGACAGACGCACGGGTACGCAACAGGAATGCAGAGTTAGGTTTTCCCCTGCGTGGTAGAAAAGGGGCAAGACTGAACCAGCCCAGCCTGAAAACCCACCTCCTGGTCCTCAAAGAAGAGAATCCAGGGCAATTAATTCAGCTGCTCAGGAACAGTGTTGCTTATCTGAATATCAGACATAGAACAACCACATCATATGGAATTTTTCCACCTGCTATGCAGATTCTGTGGGAAGCAGCCGCGTTACAGCACGCTTTTCATTTAGATCCAAGTCAAAATACCTTCAGGCATCACTCGCACCTTTCTCATACTTACAAAGCCATAAAGGCATCCTCCCTTCTTGCATTTCCACAACTACCATTTCAAGCTCAGCAACCCCAAATTATCCAGGAATTAGGATTTTTAACAGGGAAAGTCACCTGGACAGGGAAGTTTTAGCAGTTAAACAGCAGATTCATACCTGTGTGAGAACCAGCCGCTCACCCTGCAGTGTAAAACCACCAGATGGCCTTTTCCTCAACCAATCACTCAGCTGAGGGCCAAAAAAAGATTCCTGGAGCTATTCCTAGAAGTCATAAGCAGTCTTCCAGTTACACCCTTTCTTATTTCCACAGCAGCACCAGTTAAAGCAGCCCCTTACAACTCATTTGCTACGGCTGCCCCCTCAATTTGGCTGCTGTAATCTCCCTCGCTGGATCTCCCTGCACGGCTCGTCACTGGAGGGCAGCAAGATGAACAAGATAGGACAGAAACAGGAACGGCTGGGGCTGTTTCAGCACGTTGCTCATGGCTTGGTGTTGTGTGATTACACCCTGTAAACACGAGCTTTAACTGTCCTACTTGATTCATTGCAGTGTTCCGTACGCAGCAGCTGGAAAAGCAGAGTGGTGCCACCTCCTCTGGAGTTTTCTAGGGGTTACAGACACGGTCAGCAACAAACAGCCTTCAAGGAGGCTCTTCAGGCTCGAAAATCCTTACCTTCCCGACATGATCTGCGGAAGGTCAGAGTGGAGTCCAACTCGTTTTTGATCTTGATCAGAGCATCGAGCACCATAGGCCCACATCTGCAAGAGAAAACAAAGTCAGTGAACCTGCACAATCCTCCCAGGCCTAGGTGCTCTGGCACCTCAACTCAGCAGCACACAGAAGGATTTTCATCAACTACAATTAAGAAAACACTTTTTTTGTCAATCCCGGGCAGCAAGACTGAGATATCTCCTCAGCACAATCAGGGTCGGGGCAGAGAAGAGAGGTTTTGCTTTTGCCGAAGCCCAGATCTGGCTCTGTTGGAGAGGGTTCAGATGGCACAAGTGGAAAACGAGTGCCCCGCTACCGCTTCTCTCCTCTTGGGTCAGGTTTTGACAAGTCTGTCCTCGTTATTCACAGGAGGCAGCACTGCACACAGTCGAGGACAAATTATGTAATCTATGGCAGACACAGCACCACCCAGAAATTATTAAATGGAGCGAGTCACAAAAAATCTGGGCTCTCCATCATATGCTTAAGTGCACGGCTTCTGAAGCTTTCAGAAAGGGCTCGAGGAAAATTCCTCTGGCAAGGGCACAGCAGCGACTGGAGCTCAGGGAAATCAAGATCCACGTGGTTTCTGCATCACAGGGAAGGCTGCGCCTCTTCCCCAAAATCACAGAATGTTAAAAGCTGTCTTGGTGACAGCCACCCCAAAGCATGCAGGGGGTCACTCTGAGTTTACCAGGACCTGCCAAGCAGAGGTAACTGAGTGTTTGGAGAACTATGGGACGTCAATAAAACTCCCACCTGATCCCCCAGGTCTGGGACCACGAGCTATGCACCAAACAAGTTTCCTTTTGGAGCATGTATCCAAATCTACCATCTAAATAAAGCTCAAAGCCACAAATGCACTTAAGTCTTCAATGCAACTCCAGGACATAGATAAAACCTCACAGAAGTCACAGAATGAAGTGACTTTCAAAGCTGACAACTACTGAGACACTGCTATTCTGGTACAGTCTTGAATCATAGAAAATGGTTTGGGTTGGAAGGGACCTCCAAGCCCATCCAGTCCCACCTCTGCTACGGGCAGGGACACCTCCCACTGGATCAGGGGCTCCAAGCTCCATCCAACCTGGCCTTGAACCCCTCCAGGGATGGGGCAGCCACCACTGCTCTGGGCAGCCTGGGCCAGGGCATCCCCACCCTCACAGGAGAACATTTCTGCCTAAGATCTCATCTCAATCTCCCCTCTTTTAGCTCAAAACCATCACCGGTCATTCCACTGCTGTACTCCCTGATCAAGACCCCTTCCCAGCTTTCCTGGAGCCCCCCTCAATCTCCTCTCTTTCAGCTGTAAACCATTCCCTCTTGTCCTGACCCTGCACTCCCTGATCCAGAGCCTCTGCTCAGCTTTCTGATGAGTGAGGAAGGGGAAGTAATCCCATGTGACTGCAGCAAGATTTGCTTTACCAAGAAATAACACTGATCTCGCCTGTGCTGAGGACACAGTGCTGTTGTACAGCTGAGGCACCACCCTCCTGGCCACTCCAACATGGTTTTAACAGACCCTGAGGCTAAAGGAGACTGCTGACACCTTCAGCTGTCAGCTCACGTCCTCCTCAGTCACCTGCCCTTATTGCTTGTCAGATAACGCAATGTACACACAGCCCTGCCTGGCAGCAAAGCCTCACACCCTCACAGCATGTACTCACTTATTCAAATCCACTTCATACGTCTGCATGCGGGGCTTGTCCCCAGGCTTATCAGGATCCCATCTGTAGATGGCAAACTTCTTGATCCGGGGCGCCGCCGCAGCTGCTGTCTGCGCTCCCCGGCATATCTGTATTTAAACAGCAACGAAACAGGCCTTAGGTCCCGTTGGGTGACTCTTAGCGGGGAGAAAAAGTGACTTGAGGCTGTGTGGTTACAGAATCATGGGATGGTTTGAGCTGGAAGGAACCTCAAAAGCCACCCAGTCCCTTCATCGTGAACAATTTCTTCCTAATGCCTAATCTAAATCTTCCTCCTTTCAATTTAAAGCCCTCATCCTATCACGACAGGCCCTTGAAGAAGTCCCTCCTCAGTTTTCCTGGAGCGCCCTTCAGTACTGGCAAGTGCCTCCCAGATCTCTCTAAAACCACTCCTGCTCCCCAGCTCCCTCCCAGGCCCCTCTGCACCCCTTCCTGCACCCCCAGCTCCCTTTGCACCCCCTCCTGATCCCTAGCTCCCTCCCAAGCCATCTCTGCAACCCCTCCTGCACCCCAACTTTCCCCCAGGTCTCTGTGCACCAATCCAAACCCCTCAGCGCGCCCCCTCATTCCCAAGCCCCTCTGCACGGCCCCAAGCGCCTCCTCCCCCGCCACGCCCCCTTCCCGAACCCGCCCCTCCTGACCCCAACACCCCCTCCCTGCCTCCCCAGCCGCTCGTCCCCAGCCCCCCCGCTCGCCTCCCTCGGTCTCCATTCACCCCCCAGCCCCCTCACCGGCCGCAGCAGCCGCGCGGGGACGCCGCGTCTCAAGGAGACTCCCACCACGGCCGCCGCCATCTTGGCTCTGCGCAGTTCCGACACCCACTTCCTCCCGGAAGCGGAAGTAACACGAATCAGGAAGTAGCCGCCACGGCTCCGCGAGCGCAGCTGCCGGCGCCCCACCAGCCGCCATATTGGATGTGGCAGGGACAGGGCGGCGGCCATCTTGGTTGTGCTGGAGGGGTGTGTGTGTGTGTGTGTGTGTGTGTGTGTGTGTGTGTGTGTGTGTGTGTGTGTGTGTGTGTGTGTGTGTGTGTGTGTGTGTGTGTGTGTGTGTGTGTGTGTGTGTTTACCGGCAGCCATGTTGGGTGTGGCGGCTGCCGCAGGGTAGGCGCCATGTTGAGTGTGGCATCGCGAAGGAAGATGGGCACAAGATGCCTTCACCTCCCTTTTTGACGAGAAGAGGAGACCAACGCCTCCCCCCAACAGTTCCCAAGCGAATTCTTTCTGCAGGGAAGATGTCCAGGCCCTCCTGCCTGCCCCAACACCAACATTGCGGGCACCAAGGGCAGGGAACCCCTTAGTCTGTTTGCAGATGGCACCAAGCTGGGTGGGAGCATGGATCTGCTCGAGGGTGGGAAAGCTCCGCAGAGGGATGTGGGCTGGAGGGCAGAAAGGCTCTGCAAGAGGGATTGGGACAGGCTGGACCTGCAGTCTGGACGGCAAGGAGGCTCTGCAGAGGGATCAAAGAATCATTGAATCACTAGGTTGAAAAGGACCCATTGAATCATCGAGTCTAACCATTCTCATCAATCACTAAATCATGTCCCTCAGCACCTCATCCACCTGTCTTTTAAACCCCTCCAGGGAAGGGGACTCAACCCCCTCCCTGGGCAGCCTCTGCCACTGCCCAATCAACCTTTCTGGGAAAAAGTTTTTCCTGATGTCCAACCTGAACCTCCCATGGTGGAGCTTGAGGCCATTCCCTCTCGTCCTGTCCCCTGTCCCTTGGGAGAAGAGCCCAGCTCCCTCCTCTCCACAACCTCCTCTCAGGGAGTTGGAGAGAGCAATGAGGTCTCCCCTCAGCCTCCTCTTCTCCAGGATAAACACCCCCAGCTCTCTCAGCCGCTCCTTGTAAGACTTGTTCTCCAGCCCCCTCACCAGCTGACTTGAACAGGCAAGATCCACGGGCTGAGACCAGCGGGATGAGGTTCAGCATGGCCAAGTGCCGGGTCCTGCACTTGGATCACGACAACCCCGAGCAGCTCCAGGCTTGGGGGAGAGCGGCTGGGAAACTGCCTGGAGGAGAAGGACCTGGGGCTGTTGGGCAACAGTGGCTGAACACGAGCCACAGTGGCCCCGGTGTCCAAGAAGGCCACCAGCACCTGGCTTGGATCAGCTGTGGGGTGGCCAGCAGGAGCAGGGAAGGGATCATCCCCTGCACTCGGCGCTGAGGAGGCTGCACCTCGAATCCTGGGGTCAGTTCTGGCCCCTCACTCCAAGAAGGACCTGGAGGGGCTGGAGCGCGTCTGGAGAAGGGAATGCAGCTGGAATGGGTCTAGAGAACAGGGGTTGTGGGAGCGGCTGAGGGACCTTGCGGGGTTTATCCTGGAGAAGAGGAGGCTGAGGGGAGACCTCATCGCTCTGTGCAGCTCCTGGAGAGGAGGTTGTGGAGAGGTGGGTGCTGGGCTCTGCTCCCAAGGGACAGCGAAGGGACGAGAGGGAATGGCCTCGAGTTGCACCAGGGCAGGTTCAGACTGGATATCAGGAGGAATTTCTTCATGGAAAGGGCTCTCGGGCCCTGGCTGAGGCTGCCCAGGGAGGTGGTGGAGTCTCTATCCCTGGAGGGGTTTAAAAGCCGGGCAGATGAGGTGCTCAGGGATGGTTCAGTGGTGGACAGGGATGGTTGGACTCGATGACCTCAAAGGTCTTTTCAACCAAGTGATTCCATGAAATGCCATGTGTCGCCCCTCCCCATCCCTTTCTCTCCCAAATATCCTTGTTATTTCCTTTCCCACCTCTTTCCTCACAGCAAATCTGTTTATTGACTGAATCACAAACAACACACGCTAAAGAAGCCACCGGGGGCGAGTGTGGAGGGGGCAGGATGCCCCGCTATGGTGTCATGTGCCACCATTTGAAAGTGAAGGGCCGTCGCTGGACATTGGTGCCACAGCGGACCTCCCCGAGGCTGCCGTGGTAGGAGGCCACCTCCTCGAGGAAGCAGCAACGCAAGCCCAGGGGCTCCAGGAGGGAGCGAGTCTGTCTCTCCAGGCAGCATTCACCCCCCATCACAGGGCCGAAGGGTTTGGGGATGCCCAGGTCTTTGGCCAGGACGATCATGGTGACCTGTGGGGTGACAGAAAGTGAAGCCAGCAGCCTTGAACTGATGAAGCCAAAGGAAAGTCACTGTCCTTCATCAGCCTCATTCTAAATTCATGGAATCATAGATTGTCCTGAGCTGGAAAGAACCCAAGGGTCATCGAGTCCAACTCCTGTCCCCACACAGGACACCCCAACATTCACACCGTGGGGCTGAGGGTGTTGGCCAAATGCTTCAGAAGTATCGTCGGGGTTGGTGCTGTGACTGCTTCCCTGGGAGCTGTTCCAGCCCTCCACCACCCTCTGGGGGAAGAACCTTTTCCTAATGTCCAACATAACCCTCCCCTGGGGCATCAAGACCACTCTTTGGAGTCACTTTCCCTCAAGCCTCCAAATTCAGTATTGTTTTCTCCATTTTTATCATCAAAATTTGCCCCACACCTTGCAAATTCATTGCTTTGAAAGGTTTTTGCCTCAAAATTGCTTAGTTAAACCTAACCACAAGCAATACAAAGCCACAAAGTTGTGGTAGACTCAGGCTTATCCTTCTATCAAGCGTGCAGATGTGGCGCTTGGGGCCACGGTTTAGCCGGCATGGTGGGGTTGGGCTGATGGTTGGACTGGTTGAGCTTAGAGGGCTTTTCCAACCTTAATGATTCTGTGATTCTATGATTCTTTTTCTGGGCAGCTGTAAATATTGTGCTTTTTGGGGATGACTTTGAGGGTTCTTCTTGGCTGAATAAGCTGGTTTTTGGCAAGAACTCAAGGCACGCCCCCCCCCCCCCTCACCATGTTGGGGAAGTACGGCATGGCTTTGCCCTGCTTGTCGAGCTTGAAGAGGGCTGGCAGGTCAACAATGTCCTCCTCTGTTAAACCCAGCTCCTTCTTGAGGATGTCCCTGTTCCAGTCAATGCAGCGCTGGAGGGGATCAAGAAGAGCAGGTCGAGGTGGGGGGGACAGGTGAGCACAATCCCCAGAAACATCTTATGCAGGAGGGGAGCCAAAATGCAACCCCTCCCTTGAGGGCAATGACCACTCTGGGGCACTTATTGCAAGAAATTTCAATTATTACCAAAAATATTGGTTATTACCTGGACATAGTGGTTCTGCTGCACCAGGATGTCATTGGAAAGGACCTTGTTAATGGTGACCCGTTTTGTGTCTGTCCCTGAGTACCCTGAAAATGCAAAGCCCCATCAAAATGGAGTGATGCCTGTAGGGCCCTGGCTTAAAACAGGGCATAAAGATCGAAATAGCCCCCCAAATCCCAGTTTGCTGAGCTTGGGGAGTCTCAATTCTTAACTTGTTGGTTAACTGGGTGGGAGAAAAACCTTTTTGTGTTGGAAAGAGCACCAGAGAGGTCCTATCATCCATCCTCCTGCCCACAGGAGTCATTAGCTGCCACCTCCACCCCCTATTTTGGGATAGACAGGACCTGGTCAGTTGGCAGTGACCCTAGGAGACCTGTGGAGGCACGGAGATCTTCCCCTGCCCCCATTGTGGATGGGTGAAGCTCAGAACCACAACTGAAGAACGCCCAAACCTGCAACCAAAATGTCATTGCCGAAAGGAGGGAAGGGTAGGCAAGAAAAAGCGGTGACGTTAGAGCCCTCGGTTGTCCCGCTCCGTGCTGAAACTCTTCTGGCATTTACAGAGATGCTCCATCCCACCGTGCAAGCATCTTCTCCATGCAGAGGGCTTTATCCCTCCCATCCCACTCGCTTTCCCAAAATAGGGCTTGAGGAGGCTGGGTATGGTGGGAAGCATCCCACCTGCCAGCCGTGAAGGGCAACTGGGTGGGAAAAGTTCCCCACGTCCCCCCAGTACCCGCACGTGTGTCAGGCGCTGCCGCCCTCGTGCCGGCTGCTTGGGGGAACGGCTCTGGCTACCTCAGCAGACAGCAAAGCTCATCTGAAGCCGCCCGCTGACCCCTTGCCTTTGAACATGGTGGCTTCGCCCTGGCCTTCCTTCTGCTTCTCCCGAAAGAGCTTGTAGCACGCTGCGGGGCTGGCCATCAGCATCCGAAAGCGCTGCGGCGAGATGGAACGGAGAGCGGTCACCAAAAGCGCCTGAGCTGAGACTTTGGGGGAGCTCAGGGGCTTTTTTTTTTGCAAAGCACCTGAGCATAAACTCTTAAAATTAGGCGTCTTTGCTGTTATTTAGTGCCTTTTTTTTAGTGCAAAGCTGAGATCTGTATCCAAATGAGGTGCTCTTTATGATTTAGGCTGTTGGCAAATACCCACCTAACTGCCCCTGAGGGTTAAAATGCTCTGGGGCAGGGAGGAAAACTGCAGCTGGGTCCAATCCTGTCCACCCCAGGTGGGGAATATAAACCCCTGGGAGGGGGTTTGGATGAGTTGAGATGGTGAGTAAAGAGAGTGGTCTCTGTTTAGGTTGCTAGTTTTGTTTCTGTGCTGGCATTGCAGTGCAGGGAGAGGGTGAAGCGAATGAATAACCAGGCTCTGGCTTCCTCAGAAGAAACCAAAAATTAGTGTTATGGAACAGTTTAGATTGGAAGGGATCTCAAAGGCCCCCATCCAGTCCCACCCCCTGCCATGGGCATGGAGGGTTTGAAGTCTCCTTTTCTGAACCATCCAGGTCAGGATATTGTTTCCCCAGGGAGGAAAAAGTCTTGTGTCAGAAGCAATAAAAAGTGTGAGAGAGGACAGGGCTACCTACTGAAACCCTCTGGGCTATGCTGAGCAGCTGTGAGCTCTGGCCAATTCATCTGAATACTGATGTTTAAATTTCTTGGGCTGCCTTTGTAGGCATCTTTTTTTTTTCTTTTTTTCTGTGTTGATTACTAGCTTACCAAGTCCCTTTTTGTGTTCAGGTCCCTCATTTTTGGGGCAGGGGTGAGAACCCAAGTGAATAACTGGCTGGGACAGTCAAAGAAAAGGGCTTTGGGGTTTTCCTGAGAGGTGGCCTGATGGGAGGTGCTCGGAAGAGAAACCGTGGAGCAGCAGAGGGGTTTGGGATACCTTTGAATCGGAGGTGGGCACAAAGGTGACAAATTCACTGACTTGGCCCATGGACAGCCAGTCGGAGTAGAGCTCCACGGGAGCTTGAACTCGCTGAGCGTAGAGGAAATCCCGCACCACTCTGGTCATCCTCCTCCCGGCAGATCTGGGGGTGAAAGAGAATCATAGACTCATGGAATGGTTTGGATTGGAAGGAACCTCAAAGCCCATCCAGTCCCACCTCTGCCACGGGCAGGGACACCTCCCACTGGATCAGGGGCTCCAAGCCCCATCCAACCTGGCTTTGAACCCCTCCAAGGATGGGGCAGCCACCCCTGCTCTGGGCAACCTTGTCCAGGGCCTCCCCACCCTCACAGGAGAACATTTCTCCCTGAGTTCTCATCTCAATCTCCCCTCTTTCAGCTCAAACCCATTACCCCTCATCCCATTGCCGTACTCCCTGATCAAGACCCCTTCCCAGCTTTCCTGGAGCCCCTTTCAGCACTGGAAGCTGCTTTAACATCCCCCCAGAGCCTGTTTTTCTCCAGTCTGAACAATTCCAACTGACAGGAGAGGAAATAAGGGGAATAAATATTTATGCATCACTATGTACATAACCATGAATCACTACCAAGGTGGAAAAAAAGAGGAGAGTTGAAGGCGAAGGCAGATATTGGATGCACCCACTCCACCGGCTGCCAGAATTGCAGCTGGTCAGGGAGTGGCTAATTGAGACCCTTAATTTGATTTTGTCTTTCATGATTTTTGGGGGCAATTTGGGTTCCTTTGCTCCCAAACACGTGTTTTTCCCCATCTCTTACGTGGGGAAGCTGCTGCCAATAAGGATCCTCCCCAAGGGATAGTCCTTCCCTGCCACAGTCACGGGTGGGCTGACCTCCAGGTTGCCGAAGGAGTCAAGGCCAGTGATGGCTTCGAAGAGGGGCTCTTTGCTCACATAGCCAAAATCGGGGCCCTGAGGAAAGAGAAATTGCTGAGTTCTCCACCCGCCTTTGCTTTTATCCCTCCTGCTGGGCTCAGACCTGCTCCAGCGGGTAAAAATGCCAAGAGTGAAACCTGGCCGTGGATGGGGCGAGGAAGGGAAAGGCAAGAGGGTCTCTGGGTCATCTGGGCTCAGTAATAAGTGGTAAATGGCAGGAGCAGAGCTGGGATGTTGAGCCAGGGAAGAAGCTTCTGTCCCACAGCCAATGTTTAAGTGCCAGCATTAAGCTAATTAGGTGCTGGGTAGCCCCAAGCTGAGTTTCTGGATGGCTCTTGTCAAGCAAGATGAACTTCAACCCTGGAGGGAAAATCCACCCCAGGCATAAGAGCCACCTGAAGGGCTGTACTTCGCTTAAATCCCATTAAGCCCTGATTTTTAGGAGTTAATATATTCTGGGGTTTGAACTGCTGTGCATGCAGGGGTAATTAGTGATGTGCCAGGGTTAAATGCCCATGGGAGGCGTTGTGATGTTAAAACCAGGGTGGAAAAGGGAGTGATGAGACAAAAGTCCCACTGTGAACCTGTCCTTGCAATCCAGTTCAAGTCAAGGTGGACTTGGAGCTCAGGGCAGCTCCTGGGACGCGATCGGGTGTCTGTTGGGTTTGCATTAAATCCCAATCACTTATTAGTGTTGGGTTTCCGTAGGGGTAAACGAAGTATACAGGTCAGTCAAAATGAGCAGGGAGACCTGAGGGTGCATGGTTGTTATCTAGAAATTGCTTTTAGGTCTTTAAATGGAAGGTGTTTGGAGAAGCCGGCAGTCACTGCTGCCTTTCCCTAAGGCTCCCTGTGCATTTTTGGGGTGTAAAATATCAGGAGGGTTGGATCCTTCCCTCGTATGCTGCGGGAGGGACGGAGCATAAAACACCTGCTCTTGGCTTATTTCAGTTTAATAAAGCACGGAGCCCCTACGGTTTCAACTGTCAAGGCGCTGGTTCATCCCAGGTTGGCGCGTCGCATCCAAGCCCTATCAGTTCCAGATTGATTTTGAGGGGCTAATTCCTTCTCGTCTCCTTTTTCCCTGGCGCGGGGTCCTAGGGGAATTAGGGCTTGGCCGGGGCACGAGGAGGACCCCGTGCGTGTTGATTTTGGCTAAATATTCCGAGCTGGAAAATGAGATTGGAAAGATAGGAGGTGGGGATTAGGGGAGGCTTCAAAGCAGAAATTGGAGTCTATAATGTGTTAGCAGCTCCAAAGGCTGAAATTGCTTCGCTAAATATGAAGCAAAGCAATTCCTAAAGAGGTTGGGGAGGAATGGGCGCCCGGCTTATTTGCGACGGAGCAGATCATTGCGCTATTCCATCCCGCCTTGTGAATCCGGGACTGAATGTACTCATTTCAGGCATGAGAAACGATGGATTTCAATGCTTTTCAAAGCACTTAACCTTTCCTAAAGTAACGTGCAATAAAAAAAAAAAAAGCGAGCTATCCTCTTCTCTCGTTACTATTGGAGAGACAACCAGGGTTGAGGCTGCTGGAGGGCCTGCTGGGTGTGTGGAGCAGAGATTTGGGGATGTTCTACCCTTTCTGCATGGTGGTATCTCAAAGGGATCATCCAAACCATCATTTTGCCATGCTGGACTCCCCCAGAACGCCCTGGCCAGGGTCACTGCTCTCCCAGGCAGTTCTCTCTGTGTGCCTTGCCCACAGCTGGCCCTCTGCCCTGGCAAAGAAGCCCTACAGGGATGTTTTTGTCAACTGACTACATCTCCTTCTCTTCCGAGGAAGTAAATTGACCCCTCTCATGCTTTCCTTTCCTCTCCTGCTGCTGCATACTTGGAGGCGTCAAGGAGGAAAGGAAAAACCACCCCATTTATTGCATGATTTAGGTGGAGAAATCCACCCCTGAACTGGAGACTCAGCTTGGCTAGAGACTTGTTTCCAGAGGCATGAGCTGCTCCTTGCCCCTCTCCTCCAGCACCTTCTGGATACAGGGTTTTCCTTGAGGGGACTGGGCTCTGATCCTGGGATTGAGGTGGGAGGTGAGGTTGTGGGTGGTCTCCCAGGTGGAAGTGGATGGGACGATATCTCCATGCAGAGTAAAAATGGTGTTAAATTCTCATTTTTGAGGCCATCCATTACATGGCCTCCAAGGAATTTAGGGAGGTGGTTGAGTCACATTCCCTGGAGGTGTTTAAGGGACGGGTGGATGAGGCACTGAGGGACATGGGTTAGTATTTGATAGGAATGGTTGGACTCAATGATCCAATGAGTCTTTTCCAAACTGGTGATTCTATGATTCCATGAAAGGTTAAACGGATTAAGTGTAAAAACCTCCATGCTGCTCCTCAGGCAACGCAAGCGACACTCTTGCTCTTACCAGCAGCTCCTTGACCGGGAATTGCTCCAGCCCTCCTTCTCGAGGGGAGTCCAGCACCACCGGGAGGTTTTTGTGGGGAGCGTGGGTGTAGCCAAACTCAATCTCATCCTAAAGAAGGAAGGGAAACACTCAAGAGGTGAATCAGCAGGGAAGGAAAGCTTCACCCCCTCTCCAGCATCCACCTACCTGCATCCAGCGGTCCCCACGGTTAATGTAGCCGAAACAAGCCTTCAGCTCACAGCCAGCCTTGTTCACCAGGTTTTTTATCTCCTTGATAAAGAGGTAGTTGTCCTTCATGCTGGGAAAGTGGATGGCAGGAGGGAAGGGGATGAAGGGCTGCTGGAGGATGGATTTCCCCTGCAGGAAACTGCCTTTCCCCCTACTGGTCTCCTCCCTCGCCTGTCTTGGTGATCTCCAGTAAGACCATGGAGCATCATCCCTTGGCCTTTACCTGCAGACGAAGACATTCACTGGTGCCAAAGTGTTTGGAGTCATGATCCACGGCGCTACCCTGAACACAACTGTGTCAGTGAAGATGGGTGTATGGGGAATACCCTGGGGAAGACAAGAAGAAAAGAGGTCTTTCCACACCCTGTTTACCATTATTCCCAACAAACCTTCTACCTCTGAGTTCCCTTTTGGTGTAAATGAATAGGGGCCGCTCTCCATTCAATCCCCATCTCATTCTCCGTGCCCCTCAGATTGTTACAGCCTTCCATTTGCACCCCTTCTCCAGAACCTCCAGACCTCAGAGAGGCTCTCCAGGAGGCTGACATGGATGGAGACCAGCCCAGGGAAGTTGTCATCAGGAAAGCGGAGCCCCTCGACGAAGAAGTCGAGTTCGGCAGTCCCACCAGTGTATTGCACGGTGTGGTGCAGCTTCCTCCGACCCAGCACATGGATGTAGCGCTGCCCGAAGAAGGGATCTGCAAGAAGAGAAAGGAGAAAGTGGGCAATTTCTGAAGCTTCAGCAGTGAATTCAAGCCTATTTTGGTTCTGTGCAACAAGGTACCACATCCCCTCTGTGCTGGTACTTCTCCACTTCTGCGAGTGCATAAACTTCACCTGGAAGTACCTTAAAGCCGGAGCTAGGGAGCCCTCAATTTTGCAGTCATGCACAAGAAAGGTGAGGAAAAATGTAATAGAAACAGAATGGGTTGGGTTGTAAGGGACCTCAGAGCCCATCCAGTCCCACCCCGGCCATGGGCAGGGACACCTCCCATGGATCAGGAGCTCCAAGCCCCATCCAACTTGGCTTTGAACCCCTCCAGGGATGGGAGACCCACAGCTTCTCTTGTGGCATTTCCTTGGAGAAGTCATTGGGAAGATGTTTTCATGGGGTTTCTGCTCTTGCAGCTCCCTCTGACCCATTCCCTCACTTACAGACTGTCTTGCTACTGGAGGATGAGCCCAAGCTGCTTAATGGCACATTTCTGGGCTGGATGATGGCCTGAAGTCCCAGGGAATAAATCCCAGTGCCCACAATGGGGAACATGGAGGGGAAAATGCATTGTAGAATGTGTTGCCGTCATGGATAAAGCATCTGGGTGTCAGGACATGTGGCTTTTTATTGCTTTTCCTTTGCTGGGTGACCTTGTATAAATGGCTTTATGGCCCTGTGCCTCTGCTTGTTAATCTCCAAACAGTTTCAAGTGATTTAAAAGGGGGAATATTCAACACTGGAAAAATTTGCTGAAGGCATTGGACATTGAGATGCTGGAGCGTGTCTGGAGAAGGGAATGGAGCTGGGGAAGCGTTTAGAGCACAAGCCTTGTGAGGAGCGGCTGAGGGCCCCTGGGGTTGTTTAGTCTGGAGAAAAGGAGAGAAAGAGAGACCTCATCATTCTCTACAACTGCCTGAAAGGAGGTTGTGGTTGGGTGGGGGTTGGTCTCTTCTCCCTGGTAGGCACTGACAGGACAAGGGGAAATGGCCTCAAGATTTAGGTGGGATATTGGGAGGAATTTTTTTCCTGAAAGGGCTCTCAGGCACTGGCAGAGGCTGCCCAGGGAGGTGATGGAGTCCCCATCCCTGAAGGGGCTTAAAAGACGAGTAGATGTTGTACTCAGGGACATGGTCTGGTGGCAGGTTTAGCAGGGCTGGATCAGTGGTTGGACTCAATGATCTTAAAGGTCTTTTCCAGCTGAAACCATTCTATGAGGATGATTCACTTCAGAAACACTGCTTGAAGACCATGGAAAGGACAAGGTCACACATGGAAAGAAAAGAGCTCATAGGTATCTCAAAAGCACCACAACTGAGGAGGAAGGGGCAGCAGAGGTGGTGAGGAAGGACTTACTTTGCGCATAGAAGACTCCAACTTTGTCAGCGTCGGAGACAGGAATATAGAGAACGATTTCGTACCCCCGGGGCAGGCGCTGTGGCCCTTCAGTCCTCAAGACCATCCTTGACATTTCCAGCAAATCTGGGGTGCAAACACAAAAAGCCTAAGTGATGAGTGATTGCAGAGAATCCCTCCAGGGATTTACATCTCCCGTGCCAAGGAATCTGCTGTTCCCTTGCTACCAGCCTTTGCAAGCTGGAAAAGCAACCTGCAGCCCTGCGAGCAAAGCTTGTGGCTTGGGCTTTGAAATAAATGTCCCTTTTTACTTTTCCCAACAGCCCTGGCACAGCCGGTCCCTGCCCTTAAGAAGCTGATGGGCACCAGCTTCACGTGGTTTTAGTTTTCCAGGAATAGGCGGGTGAATTCCTGGCTGCCAGCCGCATTCCTTGCCCCGAGCTCCTTTGACCTCGAAGCATTCCTGGGCCAAGCTCTTCCAGCAGTGGCACCTCCACTGGTTTCTGGCCATGCCTCATGCCCTTGCTTGACCACAATTACTTAGCATGGCATTAAAACAGAAAAATTCCCATGTTGGAAGCTTACTCAGCAGCTTGGGTGGAGAGCAGCTCCGGGGAAGCAGGTTCCCAAGAAACGTGGCATCTCCAAAAAGGTCAAAGAGGGGGAATAACAGTGTTTTTTGCTTTCTATGGTTTTTATTTTTGAAGCTGTGTTACCTTCTTTATTGAATACTCTTTCGTTGTCGCTGTCTGATGCTGGAGTGAAGGGGCTCTCCTTGTCGCAGCCAACGAGCAGGATGGCTCCGTGTCCCTCAGGACCCCAGGCCCAGCTTGCCTAAAAGATCCCACAGGTGTTTAGCGAGCTCAGGTTCTTGCAAGCCTGTGCATTTTGGTGTGGTGGAAGAGGCTCAATTACCTTGTTGGGGTTGTTCTTTTCCACTACACCGTCCTGATCTGCGTCGACGTCCAAAGAGATCCCTGGATGGACAGAACCCACCATCATCACAGGGATATCAAGGTGCAAAAGCCCCTCAGAGCTGGCAGACTTGGGTTCATCTCTGCCCTGACACCACTCCAAGGGACCAAGGGGGTGAAGATGCTGTGTTCAGTTCTGGGCTCCTCACCACAAGAAGGATGTTGAGGCTCTGGAGCGAGTCCAGAGAAGAGCAACAAAGCTGTTGAAGGGGCTGGAGAACAAGGGGCTGAAAGAGCTGGGGGTGTTTAGGCTGGAGAAGAGGAGGCTGAGGGGAGACCTCATTGCTCTCTCCAACTCCCTGAAAGGAGGTTGCGGAGAGGAGGGAGCTGGGCTCTTCTCCCAAGTGACAGGGGACAGGATGAGAGGCAATGGCCTCAAGCTCCACCATGGGAGGGTCAGGCTGGACATTAAGAAAAAATATTTCCTGGAAAGGGTGATTGGTCACTGGCAGAGGCTGCCCAGGGAGGGGGTTGAGTCCCCTTCCCTGGAGGGGTTTAAAAGACGGGTGGACGAGGTGCTGAGGGACATGGGTTAGTGATTGATAGGAATGGTTGGACTCGATGATCCATTGACTCTCTTCCAACCTGGTTATTCTATGATTCTATGATTCTAAGATGGATTGCTGCATCGCAGAAACCTCTGTACTCACCGATGCCGGTGAGGAAGACCCCAGCCTGGTTGATGTGCTGCCCTCCCTCTGCGTAAAAGCTGACAGTTACCTGCAAAGCCCCAGATCCCTTGTTGGGAAAGGATATTCTCCCTTTGTGGAGGTCCCACACCTCAACATCCCATTTCTTACCTTGTTATCATTGACTTCAGTGCTGGCCCGGTTCATGCTGAACCTCAGGACCGTCCCCTCATCCAGCGGCCACCGTGTCCCACTATCGGTGGCTGAGCCAACCTCTGCTTGGCCCCAGCAAACCACCTCTACGCTCACCCCCTCCGTGTGCTTCACGCCAAAGGACACCGCTCCGGCTGGGGCCGCCCTGCCAAAAACACTTGTACTTTTTAGAGGTTTGCACTAAAAACACCCTGTTCTCACTGCAATTCATTTACTGTCCAGGAAACAACCAAGACCGGGCATGCTGGCATCTCCATGCTCATCGCCTGCACATTTCTGCCCTTTCCTCCCTGCCTGGGAATGCTTCAAGTGTTATTTTTTAGGGCAAAACAAGCTGTTTTAGCAAAATTGGTCTATTTTGTAGCCATTAGTGTAGATTATAATCTATAATAATCACTGCTTGGTGCCGCTGGAACTGAACTCAGGTTTGCATTTCAATGGACAAATCCATGTCTATTTTCCAGCTAAGGCAAACCTGGTATTTAACAGCTCATCGTAATGGTGTGAGAGAGACTTTACCATGGGAAACTCTAATTTTCAGGGTGATTTTATCCAACCCCGAAGCAGCTGCTCCTGAGCTGCTCCCAGCCTGATGTGCCCTTGCACTTCCCCAGCCACTCTGCACATCTCTCTCCCTTCGCCTGGCTCCTTGTCCCTAATTTCCCCATCTTCCCAGAGTTATTATTTTTGGGTGGCTTGCAGCACTCGACGTGCCGGCTCCCTTTGAGCGTTCTTGCTCCTGACACCCAAGAGCTCGCCCCGTATCACCGTTACAGCAGCATTTATTGGGTTTCTGGATGCTGGCAACACCAAACCTGCAGTATTGGGGCGAGGAAATCTGAGTGCTCCTTTGCTACTGCCGGGTGTTGCTTGAATTCTTAAATTATGTTTAATTATGCATGGAAAAACTGGTTTGATTTCCATGTTTCTGGGCTTTGGGAACACCACGGGGAGGAGATTTGACCCGAAGAGATGCCAGATGAGTTGTAACTGCCCTGCTTGGCTTAAATATTGAGGGTGAGATTTGCAAAAGCAGCCAAGACCAGAATTAACTGTGAAATGAGCTTTTAAACTTTTTCCTCTGGGGCAATAATTATCTTACCAGGCAGTGTTGGGTTTGGTTTAAGGATGTGGGGTGGTGGTTTTGGGACACTCATGCTTTCCCAGGACACTGCTTGGTCACTAGATCTTGTTTTCCTCCCTTCTCCCAGCTGCATCCCCTCCTTTGCAGTCCAGCCCCATGGTTCCTGCTCATCCCTCCGCTCTCCAGCAGCTTTCTGAGATGCCACTGGATCTGTTGACCGCAAATGGATCAAACTCATCGCAGACCAGGGGTAAATACACCACGTAAAGTCAGATTTGCAGAGCCCAGGGAACATTTTACACATAAATTGCATTAAATTGCAGTGTCAGGGCTGTGGGTTTGGGGGGAGCAGAGGGAAAAATGAAGACAGGGGATTGGCAGAAGGATAAAGGAGGGGGAAAGGTGAGAAGAAAGTTGGAGGGGCAGAGCTGGAGGAGGAAAGGGAGTGTTAAGGTGTCCCACTTACCCGTAGACATCGGCGGAGATGCAGGTGCCCAGCACGCACAGGGCCTCGATGCGGTTCCCGTGCTGCAAGCGGAGCGTGCGATCCTGCGGCATCTCCCCACGCAGCAGCCTGGATGCCCCGACGATGGGCACACACCCCCCTCGCCCACCCACTCTGGGTGGCACCGAGCCCCCCGACAGCTCCCACCCACTTCTCCTTCCTCCCTCAACTGGCCTCGCAGCAAATCAATCGCTTTTTGGGGCTTGGAGAGTTTGGGATGACAAATCTGCAGCTCCCAGCCCAGTCTGAAGGGAGGGGGTGGTTGGATTGGACCCTCTAAAGCCCCATGAAAGTGATCCCTGAGGGAGGGAAGGGATGGAGAAGGAGGGCAGCTGGCCCAAAGCCCAGGCAGCTCCCAGCCCTAGGCAAGGAGCTCCCCCAGCCGTTCCCAGCTCCCAGTCCTTCCAGCATCTCCTCAGCCCCAAACCCGGACGAGCAGCCCAACACGGAGGCAATTTTTCACTGCTGAGGTAACCGCTCTTTTTTTGCTCTCTAGGGAAAAGCTCTGACAGCTCTCAGGAGGAAGAAACACAATTTTCCATCCCTGAGGCAAGAGCACGACTCTCCTTTTTTCCCCCACTCCTTATTTTCAAAGGGAAGCTGAGGAGCCGGTTGGTGACGAGGGGAAATCAAAGGTGGTTTTGCATGGTGAACCTGCTGCTCGCCGCCCCGCAGCGGAGCACGTCGGGAGCAATTGTTGCCCACGCAGGTGTTTGCATTATTTATTAGCATCAAGCGAAATATTCATTTGAAAACCCAAACTTCTGCCCCAGATTTTGGAAGCCACAAGCAATTAGTGAGGGGCAGAAATGTTCAGGTTGACGTTGCCTATTTATATACCTTTTGGGCTTTTCTTTTTTCAGCGCTCGCCTCCCTCTGTGGCCAGGGTGTAGGAAACGAGCACAAATCCAGTTTCCCAGCTGAAGCAGATCTGGTTTTATTGTGCTGTGACCTGAGAAAATGTGAGCGAGGGCTTTTCGTTCCCAGAAGTTTGCTCAGCAATGCTTTTCTGCATAGCATGTGCAAAAATGAGGCCTGGCAAGGGAGGCATTTTCTGAAAGACTGTAGATGTTCCCCCTAAGAATATGATCCAGGGTCTGGAGCACCTCCCTTACGAGGACAGGCTGAGGGAGCTGGGGTTGTTCAGCCTGGAGAAGAGAAGGCTCCAAGGAGACCTTAGAGCAGCTTCCAGTGCTGAAAGAGGCTCCAGGAAAGCTGAGGAGCAGCTCTGGGTCAGGGAGTGCAGGGAGAGGACAAGGGGAATGGTTTTGAGCTGAAAGAGGGGAGATTGAGATGAGATCTTGTGGAGAAATGTTTTGCTGTGAGGGTGGGGAGGCCCTGGCCCAGGTTGCCCAGAGCAGAGGTGGCTGCCCCATCCCTGGAGGGGTTCAAGGCCAGGTTGGATGGAGCTTGGAGCCCCATATCCAGTGGGAGGTGTCCCGGCCCATAGCAGGGGTGGGACTGGATGGGCTTTGAGGTCCCTTCCAATCCAAACCATTCCATGATTCTGTGAATGTAAGAACATATGAACTACTTTATTCCCAGGCTGTGCTTTTTTTTTGTAGAGCATCATGACCTGGGCAGCACCGTTGCTGTGTAAAATGTACTGAGGGCTTGGGTTAAATGACCCCTGGTTTGGACATAGTGGCCTGGGAGCAGACCTGCTGACAGATGGAAGATGCTGCTTCTGCTCAGAAGCATCATAGAATCATCGAATGATTTGGGTTGGAAAGGACCTCAAAGCCCATCCAGTCCCACCCCTGCCATGGGCAGGGACACCTCACACTGGATCAGAGGCTCCAAGCCCCATCCAACCTGGCCTTCAACACTTCCAGGGTGTTCAGTCACGATTTATCTTTGTAACCCCTCTCTGTTTCAACCACCGGTAGTATGAAATGCTGGTGGAAGAGGAACTGATTTAAAAAGAAGGAAAAAGAGAGCCCCAAAGTGCATCACTTTTGCACAAGTCATCTCTGACCATGGACTTTAAACAACGCGAGGCTCATTTCCTCTCTTTTTACCCCAAAGCAAAGCCAGCAGCCAGCATTTCGTGGAATAAGGTGGCATCACCTCCCTCCTGGAACCCGTGGGCTGGGAAAATGGAGGTATAAACCAACCAGTTTGAAAGAAAACAAGGAAAAAGCTGCTTCTCTTTTACCATTTTCACTTCTCAGTTCATGTGCTTAAGGCTGTAGCATTTCAGTTGTTGGCAAGGAAAACACATGCTACTTAAATCTTCTTTCTCTCCATAAAAACCCCAACCCCAAATCCTCCTCTTCTTACAGAAAGACCCCGTGGTCACCAAATCACTTGTGATTTTTAAAATCAGCAGGAGGGCTTCAATATATCCGTTCCCCTTGTGGTCCAACAGGCACGATGGTGCCAGTAAAAGCCTTTGGTACGTGCCAGGCAGAACCTGTGGACCCTCAGGAGCAGGTGTTACCTGCTGGCCAACATGGGATTGAAACCCTGGTGACTGTAGGGATGTTTGGGTGGTCCTGAGGTGGTTTTGGGTGGCCCTGGCTGCCCAAGGGGCTGGAAAAGCCTAATTCTTCACCACTACACTGATTCCTGTCATTGAGGCATTGACATAAAAGGAGGATGAGGTCTTTGCAGGCTTCCAGGGCTTAGTGGAAACCAGGTTTGATCTTTGCAAGCCGTGATAGAGGAAGTGGTGGATTCCTCTACACTGAACATTTCTAAGGCTCTGCTCAATGGGGTTTTGAGCCACCTCACTTAAACTATATATCAGAAAATTTTGGACCAGATGGTCCTTCTGGCCCCTTCCAACCATAATTCTATGAGACTATGAAACCTTCTTGGAGACTTTCGTAGAATCATAGAATAACCATGTTGGAAGAGACTTTGAAGACCTTTGGGTTTCTTTGCAAGCCACACAGGGTCTTTGTAACCTTTCAGGGGTCTTGACAAGCATTGGGGTCTTTCAAACTTTCTTGGGGTCTTGCAAAGATTCTCATGGTCTTTGCAAACCCTTGGAGGTCCTTGTGGAGCTGCAGTGGGGGAAATACTAAATCCTTCTTGCAGAGGCTTTGACCAAGCAATTCTGCGTCTCATTTGGGAGTGAAGGAGTGGGGCAATTGTGATGCTGAGAGAGGGCTGTATGTGGCCCTGGAGCTGAGGGACAAGTGGAAGGACCTGCCTATCCCCATCACATGGAAGGCCTGGGTGAATTCTCCAGCAGCTGCTCAATAAACCTTGGTTTAGGCTGTGAGACAGGGACCTTTCAGGAGGCAAAATGGATTTTCTTGATGCAGGCTCTGCTCTGTGTTATCAGATGGGCAATCAAAGCTGGTAAACCATCACAGGACACCTAGAGATATGGAGATATTTATGTATATGCACACATGTAGATGTCTGGAGGCTTGTGGTTTCATGGCTATAGTCAGTCTGGTCCGAGGAGTTCTCCGCTTTCTTTAAGCATCAGATCAGCCAGATTAGGAGCTGCTCTGCACAAACTTCCCTGCCGCTGGTGGATCTCTGCCTGCCCTCATTTCGAGGACCTGGGATCAGATCCCAGTGCTGGAGCTCGCAAACAACCCCAGCCAGCTGATTCCTGAGGGTTTACACGTGCGCTTCGCCTGGCATCTCCGCCCCGGGGAGGACCGAGTGGTGGGTGCAAGGGAGTTTTAAGCTCCGTGGGTGTACGGTGAAGGGTTTTGGGGTTGTTCTGTGGCTTCCTTTGTGCAGACACGTGCCTTATTGCAAAGAGTAGGAGGGAAATGTTCTCTTCGTGACATCCTTTCAAGTTGACCTTTAGTGTTTAGGAGGTGCAAACAGGTGCCCATTGGATCCATGAGGCATTGCCCATTCCTTCCCATTCCTGCCTGCGCTGCCTTTATTTTGGAAGAGGCAAACGGCTTCCAAGAGGCAAAACCAACCTCCCAGTAAGGGGGAAGGAGCTCAGGTGAAGCTGAGCCTACCCGTACCTTTATTGCCCTCTGTGGAGGAGGCATCCAGCACACGCCAGCGAGGTTGATCTTTATAGAGCAGCAAATTGAATGCGAAGCTGGGGGAGAGCGTGGGCAGGGTGAGCGCAGGGGTACGTACTCGGCTCCAGCCCTGGGGAAAAAGGAGTTTTACAGGGTGCTTTGCTTCTACAGGGTGCTTTGATTTGTGAATTGGCAGTCTCCCAGCAGGCAGATGCCTTTTTGGAGAGGAGAAGAAAGGATGGAGGGGGATTTTTAGGAGGTTTTACCAGGACTCATGGCAACCTGTTGGGTTTTACCAGCTTTACAAGCATATTTTCCTGCTCCAGACCAGCCTCCTGCCCTTCTTCCCTGGCTTCCAACTGGGACAGAGAAGGCACAACCTCAAGAGGGAACATGGTGTCCATTTGGGATGCTCCTGCCTTGCTGTTACAGCTACACACCTAAAGAAAATAAACCCTCATGAAAACCCGAGCGGGACTTGATAACTGGTTTGATGCCTTGCCCTGTTGCAAGTAATTAGGCTGACATGGCTCTTAAAAGTTCCTGCCTGCAATTACACATGCAGAGAAATAAATAAGGGGTAATTATTAGCTTAGGAGGATTATCAAACTTTCCTTGACGGAGTTGAAGTGCAGGATGGGGGAGAAGAAACGTCCCGTGGGGATCTGGGCTGTTAGTGGAGTTCCTGGGGGACCATGGCAGGGTCAGGTCTGGTTCCATCATGGCTAGAAAAAGGCTGAGATTGGGAAAAAGATGAAACGAGACCCCCAAAAACAGGCTGAGGTTGGGAAAAAGATGAAATAAGACCCCCCAAAAACAGGCTGAGGTTGGGAAAAAGATGAAAGCCCCAAAACCCAAGGATGACCGAAGTCATTCATTCTGATAGGGAGATGGTTTCCCATGGGTTGTGTACTGGGGATCTTAATAGCAACTTCTCAGGACAAGTTGTTATTAGGAAGAAACACTCAGCTCTGAATGGGCCAGATGACTTAAAATCGTCATTCTGCCTGTGCATGGGCATGTCCGTGTTAATAGCAGGTGGAGGAGGAAGAAGAGGTGAGTGTAGGTACCACCCAACAAAGACGAGGTGGTTTAGGCTTGAGCGAGCATCTGTGGTGGCACAAAATGTGCCGTGACTAAACTGGCTGGAAAAAAAAAATCCTTAACCCCGAAATGAAGATGAGGTTTCAGCACCGTGTCTCCATCCTTTCTGGATGAGTGTGATCTGGGGTGGGTTTGGAGAAGCGCGTGCTCTCAAACCCTCTGCTGAAGCCCTCATGGGGAGCCCAAAACCACCATCCTCCGCCTCCTTCCAGATTACAGACCGTACCAGCCTGACCCCTTGGGGATTAAGGTGTGTTCCCTGCCCAGCACAGGGCTCAAACCAGCTGAGCAGGATACGATGCTAAAATCACAGCAGGCAGCAAGCTCAGCACGGGGCCCAGTCCGAACCAGTATGACCAGCAGCCACGAGTGGGAAATCCACCTGGCAGCTGTCTTGGTAGAGATGCTGCTGTGGCCAGGCTCTTCCTTGGAGGATGCCGTGAGCTCCTTGCCCACTGTGCTCTGCTTTGTCCCAGCTTGAAGGGTTTTAGGGGTGTGGGAAGGTTGTGATCCCCGAGGAGGGCTCAAGAACCAACTAAACTCACGAGCCTCCAAACATCAGGAGTTTGACTCGTGCTGGGTTTTGGCAAAGAGGGTTTTATCTAAAATCTCAAGCAAGACATGGTCCTGGAGAGCCTACAAATGCTGTTAGCATTCCCCACTTGTACGTACTGGCCTTGCCAGCAGGCTCCCACAATCTTATTAAAGCCGTAGTCGCGTACGAGACACAGTACTGCTTGTTTTCTGCTGCAATTAAAGTCGGAAGGAGCCCTTTAATATAGCCTGTCTGGGAGATGTTTAAATCAGCCGGTTTGATCTTGCAGGGGAAGATGTGCACAGGTCGCAGCTCCCCTGGCTGAGGATGTGCAGCTCAGTGCAGTGATGGGGACTGATCCTTCTCGCTCTGCTCAGCTGACTTTGACCTTTTTGGGCTCGTAAGAGGTCCTGCTGCTTGTTTCTTCTGCCCATTGCATCGCAAACGCCCCAAGGGAACGGGGACCACGTTGCCCTGTGGCAATGGAACCTTGCAGCAGTGGGAAGCTCTGTGCTTTCCATCCCTCTGCTGCTTTTTCTCTTCTTCTCAGCTGCCACCTCCATCCCTGAGCTCAGCAGAAACCTCCTGCTTCAGCAGGATTGATCTCTCCCGGTTTCCCTCTTTGCAGGCAAGCAAAGCCTCCTGGGATGACCCAGTAGACGTCTCCAGTAGACGACATCTCCCAGCGATGTTTCCCGTGGGAGTTTTGCTGCGTGCTCAAAAATCCTCCCCCGAAACGCAAGGTCCAAGCGAAACACTGAGGACTTTTAATTTCCACTGGAAGCTTCTCGTTGTTGTTTTGTTGTTGTTTGTTTTCCCCTTCCCTGCCTGCTAAATAACCAGTTTTCCCTGCACTTGTTTCTACCCGAAACGCTCCTTGGGAGTTGTTAGGATGGGAAGGACTGAGCTGAACAAACATTTCCTTTAGCTAGAGTTGATTCGGGCATTGCCCTAGTGGGGCAACTGAGGCTGTGATTCACCCCAGGAGAGGCTAGATGGCAAATTTGGATAGTTTTAAAGAAAATGCTTTATTTTAATGATACTGTGTATTGTAATAACCCTAAACAACCATGTTGTGCTGCAGGAGGAGTCTGAATATGGAGCTATAAGAGAATAAAAACGTGAGAATGAGTCCTAAAAGACTCGCTGCTGAGCATCCTGGGGCAAGGCTGGGTATCACCCACCCTGTCCTGCCCTGTATCCCCTCCCCAGGGCTCCCTGTGCCCCGCCAGGGGCTGCCTTATCACCTGCATCTCCCTGAACCAGATGGCAGCTTGCTGGGTGCTGGAGGTGGAGACGGCAGGGTCCCCTGCCTGAACCCCGTCATCGAGGGAAGGAGGAGTTAAATTCCCTCACCTTTTAATCCAGTCGTGCTGGTTTACCTGCAGAGCCCGGCAGCAGCTTCCTTCACATGCCGTCTCCGTCCTTGGCACATCATGCCCCAACGTCACGTCGTGCTGATGTCCACCAGCCATGCCACCTACGCCGTCTGCGTGCTGGGTACCGAGGTCTTCCTCGATACACGCCGGTAAGGCTTGGGATTGGGGTATCCCCATTGCTTTCTGTAGAACTGATGGCTTTTTGGGGAGCCCAATGATGGGTTTGCTCTTTGGAGGAGAAGTGAGTGCTAGGGGGAACATTTTGAGCCCATATCATGAGTTCATCCAAGGATTTGGCAACGGGGAGCATATCCCACTGGGTCTCTTTTAGGGGATGATGTCCCATGGCGAGCTGTGCCCAGAGGAGGGACGTTGGCTCTGGTAAAGGCGTCGAAGCATAGCTGATCCATGATGATTTGCAGACAAAGCCCATGCACGCCCCTGCTCCGTGGGATCTATTTCTGGCTGTGAAAATATTAGGCAAGAGAAATTCAAGCTGAGCAACTTGGCCAGAGCTAAAAATGGGGGAAAGAATAAAATGTGTGGCTCAGGCAGAAAGAATCCACCAGCGGGTTTGCGAGGGCGATTTCATAAAGAGAGATTTTTACAGCGTTAAATATGGGGGTTGCTTTATTGGCCAGATACGAGGCTGTATTTACCCTGCTGTCACAGTGTCATTATTTAATAAATCGCGTTTATAATGACAGAGGCTACAGGACAAGCCAGTCGGCATCGCATTCGGGGCAATTATTGGGGTTGTGTGTTGGAGCTGGGCCAGGATGTGCTGTCGTCCCCCTAAAAAGGCTTCAAATTGAGCTTTAGCTGCCCTAAAAAAAAGTCTTCTTTTTCCTCTCAGCCAGGTGGGAATGTGTAAACCTTATCATCTGAAAGTGTTTTTTCATGGAATCATTGAATGGGTTGGGTTGGAAGGGGCCTCAAAGCCCATCCAGTTCCATGGAGAGCCCTGGCCTGAGGGGAACTCAGTGATGGATGAGCCAAAGTTTGCCTTTGGGCTGTTTAGGGGCAGAAAACGGAGCCTGGTGGGAATCTGGTGGTGGTGCTGAGCTGGGAGGGCTGTAAAATCAAGGCAAATAGACTCAAAGTTGTGAAGTCACCATGTGCATCAGCATGGAGGTGGCTTTAGAACATTGCATGATGTTAAATATGAGGGGTAAGAAGCGAGACGATGCTTTCGTCTCCATTTACAAGCTGCTGCAGGCACCAGGGATGCCACGCCAAGAGCAACACCAGGAATAAATCCCTCCTGCGTGTTGCTTTCTGGGTTTTTTTGCTGTTAAAATTCACCTCCTGGTCCCTTTCTGCACGTGGCTGGGGAGGTTAGCTCCCGGTGGCAGACAGGTCGGAGCATTCATGCTCCTGGGACGGAGGTGCTGGGGCTGTAATGAGCAGGTAGGCAACACTTCAAAGGTGAGGGATGTCATGCAGGTGGGGTGTGGGTTCTCCATCCTTGGATTCAGGCTCCCATCCAGTTTGGGCATCTTCTAGGCCAGACTATGGTCTCGTGATAACCATCTCCCAGACTGTTGACATCAAAAGTTGTCCAGGCTCTTTGTTGGGGTTTTGTCCTGGGATGCTGAAATTTTGAGGGGTTTCTTGCTGTGGTGGAGGGAGGTTGGATGCTCAAAGTTCAGCGATTCACAGTCCAGGCTTAACCACAGACGGACGTGCCAAAGCTCCAGTGGGAGCTCTTCTTGCTCAATGCCACCACAGAGATAATCCGTATAAAATTCAAACAACACATTTCATCACCCAAAGATGGTTTCTGAGTCCTTTCCATCCAGTTAAGGCTGGATTTTAATTCCATGTTCAAGTATTTACCTCCGCAGAGGAGAACAGGAGGGACAACTTGGTCTAGAACCCAACGCTGTGCTCTCTTTCAGATCTACTCCCAGAGGTGCCACATCATTTGATGTCCATGCGACCTCGGCGGTTACAGTCCATGTCATCCACAACCCTGTGACAAAACCCATGATTAACTCCAGATGGCCCCTGGATCCCGATATAGAGGTGGTAGTGACCATCAATGTCACCAGCAGGACCGTCAATGACAATAAGGTCAGTGAACTTTTATGCATTGAAACTGGAAAATATGTTGAATTTTCCAGGAAAAAAAGGGAGGATTTGGGGCAGGCTCAAGTATTTCAAGTAGTGCTGACACTGGGCTCATTTCTGTGGAAAACTCAAGTTTAAAATAAATTGTGTAACTACTCTGTATGAAAAATGAAACTAAGAAGGAGAAGGAAATCGCATTAAAGATGAGACGACGGTGGTTGCAAAAGCTGGTGCCAGAAACTCTATGCCAAGCAGCAAAAATACTCCAACCTTGCCTTTTTCCATGACTGATCTTTGCGCTGAAGCAGGCAGAAACGATTTGGCTGAGCTATGATTAACGGAAAACGGCTTGGGTGAACCCTCCAAGAGCTTGTTGTATAGCGGTGGTTGATGAATTCATCGAGTAGAAAGACCTACTCAGCATGATGGGACACAAGACGTGGGTCACGATCTGCTGATGTCTTTGCAGGTTAAGATTTCGTACTACGGACGGGAAGACAATGAGCTTTCGGTGGCATGGTTGTATCTCACCTGCGTAGGTAGGTATTGCAGCAACGCTTGTTCCAACCCGGCCAACCCTTTTTGACGCCAACATCTAGTTGGGTTCATGGGATGGGAGTTAAGAGAGGGGCGCGGGCTGCCCATCTGAAGGTTTGGGTGTTGACTGATGCTGACAAGCAAGAGGGAAATAATTAAAATGTTATTATGCTGCCTTATGTGGTGCAAAAAAAGACACAGGCTGGGCCGTGTCCCCACCCAATGCAAACATCGAGCATCCTCCTCTGCTTGCCAAGACCATTGTGTTGGCAGAAGAGGATCCAAAGGAGATCATCTCACCCAACTTCAGTCAGCGTCCCCCTCCTTGATGTCCGTTGCAGTTCGTGGAGAGGAAGAGGCACCAAAGTGTAGTTGTCTGACCTATTTTAGGAGTTTGTGATGAGGTGAATCATTCCCTTGAATGCCTGTTTCTCTCTGCTGACTACAAAGCGAGTCTAGACAACCGGTCTGGATGCAGAGCCTTCCACTTGGATGGACTAATTACACTAAATTTGGGATTTTCTAAAGTGTTCACATGACAGTCAGACCTGAGTCCTTAACTCATGCATATGCCTCCCAAAATTGCACCTGAAGAGGCTGTTGGTTTCCCATGTTTCATGACAGATGGGCTGGAGCCATTTGGAGCCACCACTGTCCACAGGGCTTTTACCTTATAAATGCTCTTTGCATGCTTAGATTTAGAGCTTCATTTCCAGCTTCAACACGTCCTCCTCTCTGCTTCAGGGAGAAGGACAATCTTTGCTTCATAGAATCATTAAGGTTGGAAAAGACTTCTCAGTCCATCCAGTCCAACCATCAGCCCGACACCACCATGCCTGCTAAACCGTGACCCGAAGTGCAACATCTACATGATGGAAGAGTCTCCACCACTGCCCTGGGCAGCCTCTTCCAATGCTTGACCACTCAGTGGTCAGTGCCTGTGTTTTCCACATGCCATATGTCCAATTTGGAGGAGTTTCTGTGTTCAGATAGACTTTACTACAGATTTAGGTAGGATTTAGAAGAGGTCTCTGGTAAACCTCTGCCCTGTTGCAGCCCTTATTGGGCCAAGAAGACCTCTGTAAGGGAAAATCCTTCTCACATTGCATCAAGTCTAGTAATTATTTAGATGCCCACTCACCCAGGGTAAAAGCACTTTGATGCCTCCACCATGTTTCAGCTTCATGGAAAACACTACAGTCAATATGAAATTAGTAAAAATTCAAAATATACCACGAAGTGGATACGCCCCTGCTGGGGGAACCAAGATGGGAGAAGATAGCTGGAGGCCAAAATGGAAAAGTCATGAAAAACCCATCAGGTTGGCTTTTCTATCAGCCTTTTGTTGGAAATGCTGGGTCTGGAGCAGCTTTGGGGGTTATTATAGAATAACCAGGTTGGAAGAGACCCACCGGATCATCAAGTCCAACCATTCCCATCAATCACTAACCCATGTCCCTCAGCACCTCATCCACCCGTCCCTTAAACCTCTCCAGGGAAGGTGAATCAACCACTTCCCTGGGTCTCCCCTCAGCCTCCTCTTCTCCAGGATAAACACCCCCAGCTCTCTCAGCAGCTCCTCATAAGGCCTGTTCTCCAGCCCCTTCCCCAGCTTCGTTGCTCTTCTCTGGACTCACTCCAGAGCCTCAGCATCCTTATTGTGGTGAGGGGCTCAGAACTGAACACAGGATTCAAGGTGCGGTCTCCCCAGTGCTGAGTCCAGAGGGAGAAGAACCTTCCGTGGAGCTGCTGGCCACGCCGTTTCTGGTACAAGCCAGGATGCCATTGGCCTTCTTGGCCACCTGGGCCACTGCTGGCTCATGTTCAGTCTCTGTCAACCAACACCTGCAGGTCCTTCTCTTCCAGGCACTTTCCAGCCAGACTTCTCCTAGTCTGGAGATGCTCAGGGTTGTTGTGCCCCAAGTGCAGGACCCAGCATTTGGCCTTGTTAAACCTCCTGCCATTGGTCTCAGCCGAGCAGTCCAGCCTGTTCAGATCTCTTTGGAGCCTCCTGACCCTCCAGCAGATCCACACTTCCACCCAGCTTAGTGTCGTCTGCAAACTTGCTAATGAAGATGGGGTTGGTGTTGGATGATGTTGTTAGTGCCAAGGATGACCCCCAAATGCCATTGAAAGCTCCTTCTCCTGCCAGTGGCTTCTTTCTCACTTGATGTTTCAGACATATCCCTGGATGTGGACTTGAGCCGTAGCGGGATAGTGAAGAGCAAAGGGAAGGACAAGGTAAGGAGAAGCTTTGCTGTAGGCTCTACAAAGGGTGCAGCTGCTTGCAGTCTTCGCTCAGAAGAATCATAGAATCATAGAATCACTAGTTTGGAAAAGACCCATCAGATCATCAAGTCCAACCATTCCCATCAATCACTAACCCATGTCCCTCAGCACCTCGTCCACCCGTCCCTTAAACTCTCCAGGGAAGGTGACTCAACCCCCTCCCTGGGCAGCCTCTGCCACTGCCCAATGACCCTTTCTGTGAAAATTTTTTTCCTAATGTCCAGCCTGAACCTCCCCTGGTGGAGCTTGAGGCCATTCCCTCTCGTCCTGTCCCCTGTCACTTGGGAGAAGAGTCCAGCTCCCTCCTCTCCACGATCTCCTTTCAGGTTGTTGTAGAGAGCAATGAGGTCTCCCCTCAGCCTCCTCTTCTCCAGGCTGAACAACCCCAGCTCTCTCAGCTGTTCCTCATAAGGCCAGTCTTAAACAGCCAACAGCAGGTCCAGGATGAGGCCAAGATGGGGAAATCTTGCTGTCATCCCCTTTGGGTGCTTCTCCTCCAGGCCACGTGGACGTGGGGTCCAAATGGACAAGGTGCTGTGCTGCTGGTCAACTGCGACCGAGACAGCCCCGGCACGCGGGGGCCGGACAGCGGTCAGGCAGACATAAGGACCACTGCAGGTAGGATGTCATCTGCACCGTGAGGAGACCCCAATGGTCTCACTGGTGTGTTTCCTACTTGCACCACCTCCTCTCATTCTGTGTCTCCTCTTTCCATCTTTCCTTCCGTGCAGACCTTCAGGACATGTCTGTCATGCTGCTGCGCACTCAAGGTCCCAGCACTATCTTTGCTGACTACCAGGTGGTCCTGCATATCTCTGAGTCAGATGCGGATAAAGTGCGGGTTTTTCATGCTATCCGTGAGTATTCCTTCTTTCCTTCTTTCCTTCTTCTTCCTTCCTTCTTT